>JAULCE010310175.1:0-10592 GCA_032359355.1 Macoma nasuta | reverse complement strand
TGTCTGCCGATCATGCCAAATCCTCGATTGACTCAAATGCGCAGTGTCACATGAAAGCTGTCGTTCAAACAGATCACAGCAAAAAACGGCGTCTGACTGGTCATTGTGGCATTTAAATGGGTTTATTGGCTGTGGAAAGAGCAAATCGCAGCTTTAAAATATAAAACACTACTAGATTTTCTCAAATTACAGGGTTGTTCAGACATTGACTCATTGTATTCAGGGGATAATGCTAATACAAAAAGATGCTGATTTACTAGCTGTAAAGTAATTGAGAAAATTGTTCAGTGTGTAAAGGTAAAACGATACCTTTTTTTCAAAAATTCATTAGATTCATTGGCCCTCTATTTGTAAAAATGGCCCCCTTTTATAAGGTCCATGGGCCCGAAGGGCCCCCTGTTGGGCAAAGCTGGATTGAACACTGTATAATCCTTTGTTTCACCTCTATAAATTATTCTGTGAATAGTTCGTTAGGATTGTTGTAAATGGATGATTCTAATAAGTGGTTACATCATAAAACTTTGTGAAGAAATACAATATAATTAAGTCAATTTTGTTTTAATGTATGGTCACCTGTAATGTTAGGACTACCTACAGGGAATGTTTTAGTCTTAATCATTTATCCTTCAAACTATTTTAACCATTTCCTGCATAGATGAACCTTTGGATTAATCAGTAACAGGTGACAATTGAAAACATTGTGAGTCTAAAAAAAGCAATTAGAGTAAAGGGTTAAAGAACAGTTTGACCCGGGCAATTTGCTCTATTTTATTGGTCGACTTATCTGATGGATTATACCAATTCAAGTTGCTGAACTTTCTGCACAATATAGGTCTGCAGACTGAGGTGTTGGAATGTTGAAAAATAATGTTTGTATTATGCAATGTCCTTATACATTTTCATGTCTTTCCCCTGCAGATTGAGACTGACTCGCTGATCCACTGTCGGGAAATTGCCTCGTACCTACTGCGAGAAAAGAAGGCTTTTCCTACAGTGTACCAGATTAAAGGCCGAGCATCTACCTCTCTGAGCAAGTCCTTCAAACGTAAGGCTGAACAAGTAGATCTGGGAGATGATGTGTATGATGGTATCAAGCGTCTGTATAATGAGGAGCCAACAGCAGGCCTTGTGATGTCATGTGGCAAGGAAGTGGGTTTGGATGCCGAAGGTCCACCGTCGACGTCGTATACCCAGGTGCAGCCGGTCAGTGCCAATTGACTCGTCGACCAGTCGTGTACAGAACAGGGCTCCAGATAGGTTACATATCCAAAATAATTATGGTTGGATTTTTGTTAAATTCCGGTTAAAGCTGATCTGGAGTGCTGCTGAATACGGCTCATCTGAGAATGAGTGCTAGGGAGTTTCTATGTGTGATGATCTGTTAGTTATTTGTTGTAGGGCCAATAATCAACACACAAATAAGTGATTAAACCATATTTAAAGAGTTCACTCTTGAAACATGAAACAGAGATGTATACAATGGCTTGGTGCAAAAATATTGCAACTCATTCACAAATGTGAAGGAGTTACAATAGTTTTGCACCAAGCCATCGATATGCAAACTATATTAGATCAAGATTTGATGCTGTAAATCGAAGTATCTGGTCTAGATCTAGCTGATTGACCATAGGACAATTATTTGTATTCAAACATAGTGAAATTCATGAAATTAAAATGAATACAGAAGAAGCATTATTTATTTTGGGTAGACATCAACATTGGCAAGGGCGTGTAGTGATTATTTGAGTAGATTACATAGCAATATAGGTAAGAGATGGATGTGTGCTGTGGGCTAATGCCCGAAGAGATAAAAATTTCGACTGAACAAGCTTTAGGCTCTTAACCAATTCAGTGTAGAAATATACTGAACTACTTTTGAATATTTAGAATGGTTACTTTTCTTTCTTTAGTTATGTGTGGTTTCTTTTGTTTTTCGATGGAGGAAAGTAGCTCTAGTCTGTGATATACTACAAATCTGACAAAAGCTTGTCAGGGACATTTCAGTTGGTAAAGTTTTAAGGACTGGTTCCGATTGTAGCAATATATATTTCTGTTTTCGATTTTCTTTGTACTGTGTATCTGTTGTAGTCTGATATAAATTATCTATAGGAGCCATTATTTCTGTCAGATTTCAGCTTTAAAATAGGGACTTTGTAGTTGAAGTATTTGATTTATCATTCCAGTATATAATGTGTGGAAAAGTAACCATTTTAGATATAATTATCTTTCGGTTTATCAGTACAGTCAAACCTGGCTTAAGAGACCATTCAAAGCATGATGTCTTGGTATGCTTTCTGACAGTGGTCGTTTAATCCAGAATGGACATAATGCAGAAAGCTTGTTTGAGAGCTCTCTGCATTATGTCTGTTCTGGATTAAATGATCACCTGTCATAAGTAGTTTTCATGTTTTATATTTTAATGGCCCCTCAACACAGGTTTGACTGTATGTTGTACAAATAAAGACTTGCTTGGTATAGAACAGAAATAGCCTTTTCAACATATTATTAAGTAGTAGATATTTTACACCATTTATAACTTAAGTCAATCGTTTTGATCTCAGATCAGGTTGAACAAAATGAAAGCTTGGTCCTAGTTCTCAACTACTGACACTATGATATCTGTTTCTGCAGAAATCCAGAGATGTGAATTATCTGAGATAAAGGTTTTATCTTGCAAGGATCTTTTTGTTGAAATGGTTAAGTGGCATCTGATTCTTTACCAAACATGTTGTACTGTAGACAGATGTCTATGTATGAAATCTGTTTCACAATTTCTCCACCAAGCCGTATGTTGTAATCTCTAGAATTAACTGTTTTAGGTGATTTAAGTAAGGAACAAACAAGGTAGGGTGTTGTTGGAGGGATGAATGAAGAGTTTAATGATAGACATCTCATCTGCAGAGCTGTTTTTTGTGATGTTCAGGAATGGAACCTTACAGTGCAGGAAATGATTAAAGCTCAGTTGCATACAGTGTAGACTCAGATCAGAGGGCTCTGTAGAGCCCTCTGATCAGAGTCTGCACTGTTTGCATATAGAAATTGTCTAGCTTATGTATTTATTATTTCTAAGGAAAAAATATATTGTTTTATAAGCCAAAGTTGTTATTCTCGAATTAATATTCATAGCAGGCTGAGTGTTATAATGTAGTCATTCAGCATTAAAAGAGTGGCGTGTAAGCAGGTGAATGTAACAAGAACTAAAGGTGTTATTGAGGTGAGCTAACAAAGAGGTGGATTTATAACAAGGGATATTGCCTTACATTAATGTTACGAAGTAGTAGCTATTATTTGTCATAAATAATTTTGTTTTGAAATTGAGGAAGAAATATAAAAATGCTACAAAAATTATAAAAAGCCACCATGTTATAATATGTATTAATGACTCTTTATCAAAATGGGATCTAACAACTGAATGTCAGTGTGGGTATATAAGTATAACATGATCTCCACATAGATGTTAAATTCCATTGTGAGTTGTTTGATCTCACAAAAAAATCCATAAAACAACAAAAAAAATCATGCAAAAAAACGCACAAAACTTTTGTAAAAAGTCCATGTATAGAATATTACTGTCCCGATCTCACATAAGTTCTCTATTTGGTGTTTATTCTTATGCTTAAATTTTGATGTCCGATTTTGCTTTTATTGCTGCTTCAATTAATTTGTAGCTACCAATACAGTAGTGAATGAAATCAGAATTTATATTTTGAGAGAATGCTCAGATAGAGAGGTTTTGTGATACTGGTCCATCCCATTTTCCTGTCCTTCATGTATCATTGTATTCATTTCATCCTATTATTATTTGATATAGTTTAATATCTGTGTTATAGTAGTGCGAAACATGCAGCTTTGTACCATAGAGCCTGTATACAAAATCTCCAGAATGTACTAAAATGCATAAGGGAATAATTTTTCGAGAATTTTATATCTCCACCCCAAATATTTTATAACATACAGATTATTAATCGATATTGGCCAGGGGTACAGATAAGATGTGTATCTAAAGAAAAGCTATTTCTCAACCAAACCCTATGTTGTGACCATGCATGAGAATCGTCTTTTCAAGACGATTCTCATGAATGGTTACAACATTGGGTTTGATGGAGAAATTTAAATTTTGTCAACTGTATTTGATTTACGCTGGCTTATCTGAAACCCTGTTGGAAGAAAATAATGATCTGCTTTTTAGAAGCAAGCTTTCTATTCTGTGCTTCAGGGTAAGCTTTGTTTGTTTGACAGCTTTTTTACAGCTGGTGACCTTTGAAAGTCAATTTGATGGTGAACTAAATACAAAGAAATAACTTTGCATATTTGGCGTGTTTTCTGTGGGAAACTAGATCAACACAAATTCCAAATATGTGACATATAGTCCGCTTCATCAGGACAAGATGTTAGTGCCATTCTTAGAAGATAGAAGTTTATAAGTCAGAACAATAGAAAACAGTATATCATTTTTCTTAATCTCTGGAGCCCTTTACCAAATCCTGTTTGTGTGGTTGTTTATTAGAACTTCCTTGACAAGGGAATTCCACTTTGTACACAGCAGAAGGGGTTGGGTGAGAATTGAGAAAAAATGAGATTGTCAAAGAGGCCAGTGGATGTAATATTTAGATGGCAAAACTTATAGTATTTTGTTTTTGCGTATCACCAGTCACATTTAAAAAAAATGCCGCAAGTGCCATTTTGTCAAAAAGGCACTTGCGACATTTGTAACCCTTATCCTGCCGTCAAAACAAACCTGCTGAATTTTCGTGTTCATGATTTCTTAACCTCGTTGGATTCATTTGAAATTTTGTGAAACTGTTGCCAGAGTGTCAAACAGCTTGGATCTGAACCAGAAGCCGAGTTACTCGGCATCTTATCCGGGTCCAAGTGGTGGGCGACATCACTGTGGTTGTGACTGGCAGGATTAGGGCTAAAATGTGATAGATGTTACTGCTTTTATTACTACTTTGTTGAAAGCTTAAGTTATAAGAGATGTTATTGTTGTATATTTTGTAAAGTTTTATGATATCTTTTGTTTTTGTACCAGAGTGTCATACTTATTGCAGGACTCCAGTTAAGATTGCGTATCGTAAATATTTTTCAATCTGTTTCATATTTTTTCAACCAAACCCTGTGTTATGACCATTCATTAGAATGTTTTTCCAAGGTTGAAACAAAAGGATTTTAGCTTTTGGGATACGCATCTTATCTGGGGCCCAGTTATTGTCTAGCCTTTGTTGATTTAGAAAGCTTACAGCTGGTCTTAGAGTTTGCTTCAGCAATTTTGGTACTGCATATAGTCAAGAGGAGGGCATAAAGAGTAATGAATTTGTTGTACTTTTAATTTTTTATCGATACAAAGATGTTGTATATATATATAGATATATACATAACGTTACGAGGGATCATTTTTGTTCTTTGCTTGAGGCAGGAGCAGGCTTTGTTTCTCAGCATTCTCTATATTGGTACAGTATGGAAGATTTCCATAACCCTTTACTCCATATGCTATTTATTAGCTCATTCACAAGAAAAACATAAGATGATTATCTACAAGTAAGGGACATTGACTGGAAACAATGTGGAAATGGAGCATTGCTCATTATGAGCAAATGCTCCATTTTCACATAGTTTTCAACGGTCATATGCTGAGGCGTCAAAAGGCTTATCTATGAAGTAAAGGGTTAAACAAGTTTTATTTTAGTTGAAATGTCAGATTTGGGTGGTTTGGCTTGCTTATGACATGCTCAATACCTCCAAAATGTATAACATCTGCTTCGATCCAAAAAACCGTAAGTGCCCTTTTCCAAAAGGGCACCTATGGCTTTTTGGATCGAAGCCGTCGATAAATTCCTTATGAGATTTAAGATAAAGTCAAACAGGCACTCCTTGACTTGAACTTCAACACAATATGCTGCCTAATAATGTGATCACTTATTATATTTAGATGCTTCAAAATATTCCGCTGATCCAAACTGAAATGCAATGGGCAACTTATATTCCATCATTCTTATCAAGCCATCTCTCATTGTACAGCAAGCAGAATCTTACATCGTTTACAATAGCTATGCCTTTTGTCAATTTGCTGTAACATGATGAGATAAGCTTGATGGGTTAAACAGGGCAACCTACGTTGTGATCATTTATTAGAATTTTGTTGAAAAGACGATTCTTGTTAACGGTTACAATATTGGATTTGGTTGAGAAAATTTAAACTTTGTTGGATTTTTCTTGTTTACGTTTGCTTTTGTGCAGCCCTGGTAAAATGTCAAAGCTAGTATGTATACTTGTGTACATAGAGATGAGTTGTAAAAGGAAAAGTTAAATGTTTTAGTCAAGTACATACGTGTGTTAACTGGTTCCCGAAGTCAGTATTATGGACTGGATTCCGGTGCTTGATGACACTGACTGGTTTCTGTACTTATGGAAATCTCACGAACCAGTCTAAGAAAGTTGGCAGCCATGATTGTTGTATGGTGTACATATGTACAGTTGACATTTCAATGCAGCATTTTCATAATCAAGTATTTTATGAGCTATGCTAAGGGAGAAGGGTTTAGCTATATATCCAACAGTTTTACTCTATTCCAGTTAGCTTCTGGCCTGGCTTTCACAAAGCGACTCGAATTGAGTTTGTGCTCAAACTCAAAATTTCAATTTGAGGTATTGATCTCAATTTGATTGCTAATGCACTTTAATTTTGTATGCCTGTGAAACATGGATTGTTTCACAGGCATACAAAATTGTCGTGCAGTGGCAATAAAATTGAATGAGATATCCATTGTTGAAATTTTGAGTTTGAGCATGATCTCGACTCGAGTCGCTTAATGAAAGTGGGGCCTGACTAGGTATCTCACTGGCACTGTAATTGCCTTAAAGAGACATACTCCCATTTTCCCTCTGCATAGCTCTAACAAAGAGAATTTTGTGTGGCGATAACTTCCAACAGTTGTTGCATAGAAGTGCAACAGGTATTGTCCGAAGAGGTGCAGTAATCAAGATTTGAACAAGATGCGCTCAGGCATTAGGTGTTATGAGCGAAAGTATGAGCTGTGGACAGCCTTGATGACAGTATGTACGCAATGAACTCCCATTGCCAGCTGAACAAGCACTGTGATTATTGTGACAAACTACCAGACAACGGGCTTTATACTATAATAAAGTTTATTCAATACCAAATAGTGTAGACCTAGAACAGTAATAAGATTTTTATCAGGTCAAGCAATTGAGAACCAGATCAAAGTCTTATGACCAGTATAGATTTACATTTTTCCAAATCCTTGTGATTCTTTTTCACACAGTGCATTTCATATGAACACACATTGTTAGTTGTATAGAACGACATTTCTTGGTGCAGCTAAGAAGAAATTGTTATACCTGTTGAAACTTACATTGTTGAAGATATAGGGGTGGATGTACATTGTTAAGTGTTGGCATATATATAAGACCATTTCCAGTCTGTCTCTTATTAACGGTCCTTAAAATCGCACACAGTCTACACAGTAATTATATGATAAGTCCTGTCATATTAGGCTTTATTGATGCATAGAGACAGAATATAGGCACACTATACAGTTTACTTACAATTTTATCTTTGAAGAATATATTCTGTGTGTTAACTCTTTATATCCTTAGTAAAGTCTTTTCTCAATATTTGTCAAAAAATTTGAAAGGAAACACCTAGTTTTCCCCAAAGATTGAACTAGAAGAAGGATCCAGGTTGCCAACTTGTGGTGCTTTATCTTGATTCAAACTAGCATAGATCAGTAACAGCAAGACAAAATGGCCACTATTTGCATCGAGTCAGTTTCATTCTATTTTTGCATACTGCAAAAGTGGAATAAAACTGGCAACGCGCCATCAGTATTTTTTCAGTCTCATAGAATATTTTGTAACAAGTTTTTTTTAAAGGTTAGACAACTGTGTAAATCTTTCTCAAGTTCTCATCTTTCATTCCTCTTCTTCTGTCTTCTGACTTTTTGTGTTGTTTTGTCTGTAGGCTCTTTAGTTGTTATTTTTTAGGAATTCTTTATAAGAAACATAGAAGTACACTGATTACTGCACTGCGTCCTTTGGTGTAGTCTGACAGATGAGCCAGTGGTTTCGTTTGCAGAGAAGAGATGCCACATAACATGTGGAATAATTTACCCTTTACTCCATCTGTTATTTTAGACTTATTCCCGAGGAAAAAATCTGATGAAAAGGATGAAATTCTAGGTAGAAGAAAAATGCCATTTTCAATTGTTTTGAAAACATTGTGGGAATAGGAGTATTGCACAAAATACTTCATTACCCCACATATTTTTAGAGGTGCTTCAAAAGGTGTACCTATGGAGTAGAGGGTTCAGCTTCTAAATGTGTTACAAATTTATTTTGCACATTTTGCTCTATAATCAAAACGTATAGAATGAGATTACTGTTTCACTGCAAACTTAGGACCTGAGTCTGATATTATCTTGACACTGTTATTTTGACTAGAAAACGTCCAGCACTTTACCCTTTTGCCGCCCAATTTAAAATTGTCGATTGTAACTGGTTTTCGATCAAAAAATTTAACGAAATAAAAAACGGAAGTAATTTTATAATCTTTGACTTTTTGAAAAACAAATGACTGGACTAAATTTTGTTTAAAAAAAGTGAAGTCCCTGATCAGAAGTGCGTCTGATCTGGGACTGCACTTTTTGCTTTGCATGACCTAGAGATAGCCGTTAAAGGGTTAGTTGCACTGGACTATATATACTGGCAAGACTAGAGGTCTGATTAAATTTTGTTAAAAAGACTGATCTTGATCAAAGCTCTTAGTATAGTGTTACTGGAAAATCAACCTTCACTTATTTCAGTATATTTTAAATGTGTCTCATTTCAAGATTTGAGTAATGTTATCATCGAATCATAACATAGCCTAATTTGTTGATATGACCGCACGCCATGTGTCCAGCTAGGTAGCTAGTGTGGTCAGTATGAACCTTGTGAAATATTGGATTACTACAGCTTGAGAAAGATGCTGATGTACCATATATTTTCTAAACTTGTTACTATATTGATAGACAGATGTCTTCTAACAGACTTTGTTATTGTCAAATAAATTGTTTTTTATGGTGGCAAAATTGGTCTCTGGTTGTTCCTTCTACCTACTGGAGTGTTGCCCTCAAGAATGCAAACCAAGACGACTCTTATGTCACACAATGGAGGTACTAATGGCAGGCAACGCTTTCACTAAATATCTTGCTCATTTTCAAATTAATTACCTTTGAATTTTTATGCCCCAACCACTAAAAGAGGAGGAGGGGGGGGGGGCATATAGATTTGACTTTGTCCGTCTGTCCGTACGTATGTTCCAAAAAGTTTGCGTCTCGCATAACTCTAAAAGCGTTTGTACTACAGACTTGAAACTTCATAGATATATTATTCAGGGTGTGAACATGTGCACCTGGGTATTTTCATTTGCTCAAAATTAATATTTACTAAGTTATGGGCCTTTATTTTGTGAAAATATGGCTGTTTTGGACGGAAAGTTTGTGTCTCGCATTAAGGTAGCAATGCCAACGCATTCGAAGTGAAAAAAGGTCGCTCAAACGTCGAAATGTATCCCCCCCAAAAAAAATAAGATTTTGGTTAAAAATTTAGTTTCAGTTGAGGCATCAATTCGACTAAACCGAGTGTGAGATAACGAGATTCGACTCTAACTAGAATGATACATTATACTAGACATGTGCAACAAATGCATTTCGCAATCCAATTAAAATACGGGTGTAATGCATCACGTCGGCATTAGTTGGCATTCATAGTTTAATCGCAATTCGCAAAACTTGACTCAACTATTAAATCAATATGTTGGTTGTAGACTTCAACACAGTAAACTATTTCGGGTTTGGTTCAGATCTCAGCAGAGCCTCGTTTTGTACAGTTTCTGACAACTCGTGTTATATGTTCAATATATCATGACCACTCATGTGAGATCCTCTATATACATAAAGGCAGTAATAAGCAGGAACACAGTTGACCCTTTACTTCATAGTTACGCCTTTCGACGCCTCTATACCAGTTTACTATTGAAAGTATAATGGGGAATGGAGCATTTGCTCATTATGCACCATTGTCGCAATATTTTCAAAGCCATTAACCTAATGTTTTTCATTCTGCTAGATAATCTTCCTCTTCATTAAATACTTTTATTGTCAAAAAATAGCATATCGTCGGCTTAATTCTAAAACCTCGTATGTTCCATTTTTTAACAAGGGTTGTCAGAAGACAACATAGCTCGCCTGTTGGGGCTTATTTTACTAACTTAATATGCAATCTCCATGTAAAATATGAAAGCTCCAAGTCTAAAGGTTCAAAAGCTATTGCCGATGTTAAAAGTTTTAAAAAGTAGGTCAGGTCAAGGTCAAGGTGGTTAGGTCTTATTAAATATGGCCTGTATGAAAGGGCCTTCTCAAAGGAATATAATAACTAAGTATGAGATCCCCATTGCTACTTTTAATATTTTACAAAATAAAATCAAATGTCAAGGTGAAGGTCATCAGGTCAACTCTGTTGTTAAGAGTAAAAAGGTCTTGTCACAAGCAATACATATGTCAAATATGAAAGCCCTAAGTCAAAAGGTTCAA
>JAULCE010310064.1:0-10592 GCA_032359355.1 Macoma nasuta | reverse complement strand
ATGTCGTCTGCTTCATTTTTAAATATCGTCCGATTTTCTAGAAATTTGGTGAACCTATTGTCTGAGTGTCAAACAGCTTGTATCCAGATCAGACGCTGAGTTACTCGGCGTCTGATCTGGATCTGAGCTGTTTGAATAATCACCTTAGTCGCGAATAGCAGGCTAAGGGTTAATATTTCTCCTAATGGAAGTTTATATATGAACGGCAACACTTTTTAACTCTGCAGCAGGGAGTATGTCCTCCTGGGACCGTATTCATAAAGCTCCTAAGGAACATCTCACACTTAAGTGAAAATTTCAAATGCACATTTCCAATTTATTTTCAATAACACTTCAATAAAACTATGCATGCTCGTGAAAAATAGTTTCATTGAAATCTTGTGGGTAAAAATAGAACAATCTGCATTTGAATTTTCTACTTAAGTTTGAGATTGTCCTTAGGAGCTTTATGAATACGGCCCCTAGCATTTGTCAAGATTAAACTTGTAGGAGATATTACGGTATATCAAATAAAGATATAAAATATTCAATCTTGAGAAAAAATGCCAGGAGGTAGAAAATTCGTTAGAGCAAAGTTAATTGGTATTTTGTGTGCATCTTTGTATATATAGTCGAAGGTCGAAAATGGGTGTTTTAATTTTTAAGTTCAAAATTAAGTATACGCTTCAGGATCTATTTGATCGTATATACGTATACATATAACTGTCCAGCATACTAGTTTAAATAGTATGTTCGGACAAATGAGAAGAGTTCGTAAACCCCGAGTAGGCTCATCCCTAGGGAACAGACCGGTCAAGGTCTACACTACTTACCCCATATCATGGTGTCTTGATATTAACCCTGAGCCTGCTACATGTAGTCGCGACTAAGGTGGTTATTCAAACAGCTTGAATCAAGATCAGACGCAGAGTTACTCGGCGTCTGATCATGATAAATATGTTTGACACTCAGACAATAGGTTCACCAAATTTCAAGAAAATCGGACGATATTTAGAAAATGAAGCAGACGACATTTTAAGCAGACGACAATTTTCGTAGCAGGCGAAGGGTTAATAATAACTGTAACGAAATGTTCATTATATGAAAGCGAGGAATCGTTAGACACTCGTTATGTCAAAGCTGTCGGCAATATTTGTATAAGTTTAAATTATCCGAATTTTAAAATCTATTAGACATTTGGGTATTTCGAACTAATAAAAGTAGTCACCAAATTTGATTCGTTCATATTTTGGTTTCAAGTTAAGCAATACGTCCAATTAACCAAGTTTGAGAAAGTGAGGCTCTACCTTATAATTTATATGAATAACAACAGTCGAAGAAACGATTTAATTTAAAGGTTTTCAAAAACGTGTCGTTGAGGAAATAATCTCTTTTTATAATATTGGCGCAGTGTAGTTTGAAATGGGAAAAAATATTTTAACTCTTCGCACAGTTTTTCGGCCATCTAGCCTTTTTCAGATTTGTTTATCAAACGTTGTGTTATATCTATCTTTTATATTAGACAATGATATTAATATTACATAACATTGGCTGAAATAACTCTGGAAAAATGCCAGGCCGAACACTGGATCGAAGCGTTTAGTGTTGGTCTTCTTATATAAACTTATCTAAATACAGTCTTCTAAAAAATTAAACCACCACATAAAGATTACGAGGGTTGTTCGATAACTTCGTATACTTTTTGTCATAAAAGTCGCTTATAAACATCAAACTAATACAACTATATATCTTTATGATGTGTATTAAACTGAAGTTAAAAATATTATACAATAAAACAGATCAGGCAAAAGTTTCAAAGTCTTGTGTGGCTACCCGGAGCACAGCATCAATATTTTCGTCGTCACGGACGACGTTCAACATTTTGCCGTACAACACTTTTTCTTACCCTTTCTCTAGATACTCTCCGTTCACAAGTTTACACCTCTTATGTCGCAATACCAATTTCTGATAAGTGTCAGTCAAATGGTGCCACTTGTCGCTGACCTACCAGTTCCAGTTTAGTAACAGATTCAAACACTTTTCTTCTAAGCTGCCGTTTTAGCCCAAGCAATACCCTGAAGTCAATCGGAGCTAAATCTGAACTGTACGGGTGATGATTAACAAATTCAAACCCAAGCAGGTCGATTTCTTAAAGTGTTGATCAAGCAGTGTGCGCAGAAGCGTTGTCCTGATGTAACAGTACTCGATTGAGTGATAATTTTGGTACTGTCCCTTATCAAATGTCGTCTGAGATAACCGATAGGGGTTTGACGTCGCCAGTTCACGTCGTTTCCGACAAACTTCATACTCAACAAGTTCGGACTTTTTTTTAATATTTTATCGCTTAATGTTTGTTTTCACGTATTTTTTTTCAGGAAATGACGACACAACGTCACTTACGCGACAGATGAAATTGCGGCAAATTTTGAAAATGTTTGAGCTAAATATTTAAATTTGATTGATGTGTTGAAGTATCATATAATGACGTGCTCCGGTTAGCGATACATGCGTTGCTATGGAAGCAAACAATGTTGATATTAATAAAAGAAACATTTCTATTTATTCATTAACTTACTCGAAACATATTCTTATGCCAAATAAATGGTAAATTGACCAGTTAAACGTCGTTATTAGATAATTATAGACAAGGTTTACGAACAAACCCTCGTTTGGATATAGAAATAAAACTGATTTACAGAAAAAGGAACCGACTTGGGTCGATTATTCCGTTATTCAGGGTTTATTTTAAAACCTAACACGGGGTTTGAAATGAAATGCATGTCGATCTGAATTATATTTCTAAGTATTCGACCACCCAATCATATTATTGAACTTTTAATGAAAACCTGACAAGCTGATTTCACTATATTCAAATGCGTTTAAAATAACCAGACATATAGACAAATAGTTAATATCCTGATCAGATTGTTCCAACAGGAGCAATTTGATCAGGATATACACTTTTTGCCGGTACTCTTGTGATTGAACATGTATGGTTACATGTAATATGGTAACATGGCATGTTATGTGATAGCAGGTTTTAGAAACATTCGCTATAGACCTATACAACTCTTCCTTATTTTAAGTTAAGCCTTTTATTACGATCAACACTAGTTGCAGTAATATAATATAACGTATTATTGATACCAATTGTTTCAAAAAGTTTCGTCCCTATCACTTACAACGCGGCGACTGATCTTGGTGTATACTGTTTGCACATGCAATGGGAGTGTATATTCGGAACGTGTCACATACAGTCGAGTCTCGATAGTTCGAAATCGGATAACTCGCATTCCTTAATTCCAAAATAACGTTTTTATCGACTTTTTTACTCATATCATGGAGGTGGGGCTCTTCGGATGATTCGGGCTAGTAAAATAGTCCCCACAATTTCGAACTATCGAGACTCGACTGTATTTCTTTTATGATAAGGGCACATGTGGATTTATGGTTATCTTAGCAATCAGGATCTATCCTGATTGTCGTATGTGAACAGTGGTTAACTCACTGCTCTCTTATCATATTTCATTTTCCATTAGATGTATAGTAGTATTCGGATAATGATTGAATGTGTCCTACGAGGCCATCTCATTTGTAGTTCTGTAAAAATACGTGGACATTTACCCTCCAAGTCCATATAAATCAGATACACATGGTACAAATAGTATCATTCTGATTAAACATATCTCATGTGTAGCTGTAATAAGTGACCTTCACCCTTCATGTCCATATATATGTCAACTACTTTGTACGATTAATATCATTTCGATTGGCAATCTCTCATTTGTGACCTGATTTATTATATTGAAACAAGAGTTCTCGGAGTGGGGACAATTAGGTGGGTCATAGAAATACGTTGTTCGGCGATGATTAGAGCGGAGGATGATAGACTTGAACGTTCACGTAGTTACTTTGGAGAAATCAGCAGAATCATTGATCGCTGATTTACGGCTTTCATCCTTGATAAGATGTTACGAATGGCGAATAAGTCGACCCTTTACTCCATATATTTTTTTTTCAAAACTTATTCCCAATGAAAGTAAATGATGAATATGAAGATTATCTAGGAGAAAGAAAAGCACCAATTTTGAATGGATTAGAAAACATTGTAGCAAATGAAGAATTCTTGTTCACTATAAGCAACTGCTCAATTTTACATAAAGGTTATCGTCTAAAGGCGTCAAAAAGCATATCTATGGAATAGTTGGTTAAATCGAGCAAGCTAAGTACGACACCATCATGTTTTTGAGTTAATGTCTATAGTCGAAATGGCTCGACATTCAAAATTTCGAATGTCTAATGTCTATTTTTTCAAAAGTTGTGCAACTTCGCACAACGTTAAAGCTCGTCTAATTCAATGACAACCAAAAGGCGTATGCGCGTCTCTCGACATGCAATGTGCTTTACTAATGTCGAACGCTTATTTCCGAGCTGGCTCGACATTAAAAAAAATGTCTAAAGTCTGGTGGTGTTTACTTCACAGAGCTTCAAACTTCATATTTGACATGTACAAGGGCATCAAAGGGCTTGTCGTCGGTGTCGTTCTAAAAATACATACAGTCGAACCTCGTTAGCTCGAACTCATTGGGACTCTCAAAAATGAGTTCGACTTAACCGAAATTCGAGCTAAACGATATTTCAAGACCTAGTTCATATGATACTATTTTGTTATTAAAGTTATTAAAAACGTTATATTTTGTGTCTAATAAAGCACACAAGTCAAAATAGCAATCAGTATGTCTCCAGATCAGACGCCGAGTGACTCGTCGTCTAGTCTGAAGCCATACTGCTAGCTATTTGGAATTCACTTTTGTCTCTCCGGGACTTTTGTTTCAATTCGAACTAAACGGGAGTTCGAACTAAGCGAGCTCGACCTATCGAAGTTCGACTGTAATTGTCATTTTGATAAATGGCACTTAGTTTCTTTTAGAACGACACCGACGCTACCTATTGTAAATGTTTTGAAAAGTGTGAAGTAACGTTGGTAATATTCGCCAGGTGTATCGCTAAAAACACTACATGCAAATGATGAGCGGTGCTGCTGGGGAAAGTGTACCTCAGAGACGGTCTATACAGCCGTCGTACTGTCTGCAGGAACCTGCAGACAATACGGCGTCTGTATAGACCGTCTACCTTGTTGGGGATGATAAGAGTAATCTCCCTTGATTTAAGTGGGCGCTTGAGCGATCCGTCAATTGTCATTTTAATAAATTGCCTTTACATACTTTTAGAACGACAACGACTATATATATTGTAATTGTTTTGAAAATTGTGAAGTAACGTTGGTAATATTCGCCAGGTGTAGCGCTAAAAGCACTACATGCAACAGCTGTTTCTAGGAAAATGCACTTTCAGTTTCATTAGTCTTCCCAAAATAGCCATAAATTAACAGGTTCGCCTTAAGTTATTTTTGCCAAATATTAAGTTAATCTTTGAAGTTTGAACATTAAGCGGACGAAATATTTACGCATGCACAAAATTGCTACCGGCAGTGAATGGAACTATGTGGAAGGTACAGCCCGGAAACGAAATTGCGATTCAAATGTTTGAGTCTAAAATGTGACAGGCTGGATACTTTGCATGACAAACCATCTTTCTATGGAAACAAATTATGTGAAGTAATATCAAATCTGATCAAGCACTAGGTAGATAATTCATCCCGGACACGAACTTGTGATTCAAATATATTAGCCCAAAGGCGTAGGAGGCTGTGTATTATGCATGTCACACCATTTTGCTATAAAACAAACTGTGTATAGTAATATAAAAAATCACTCACGCATGTGAAAGATACAGCCCGGACAAGAAATCCGGACGGACAGACGGACGCACGTTCTCGTGAAAGGGTTTCTATGGGGTTACACACTACATAATCCCTTCCCCTAATCTGACCTTGCAAGTCGATTTTTTAACCCCGTACATGTAAGTTCATTTTAACCTCACAAGTCGGTTTTTGCACAGGTAAATGAGCCCCGGGCATACCCTCTCATGAGTACTTACACTGACGGAATCGAGCAAACCTATAGTTCCCAAACCATTACATGATAAGGGAACAGAATTAATTAAATAAACTTTGGCAAAATTCTTATATTCGGAATAAATTGTGCTGCAAAATGAGACGACCCTGATCAGACGCCACCTTCTAGGGCGGCGTCTGATCCGGGGCTTTGCTTTTTTGCAATGTCGATTTGAGTCGCACATGGCGGTTAAAGGTTCAATGCAGCTACAATCAATATAATGTCAATATCTTCAGTTGAGTTGAGATTTAGCCAAACTTTCAGATAGAGAAGTTTCGTGAAAGTGATTCCCGATTCCCCATCAGCAGAAATAAAAGGTAATCCATTACAAGGGGGCTCAGCAGAGGTGCTGATCACGTGCCATCACTATATTAGTTATTGACATTAATAATACTGATTTGATCGTCTTTGGTGGAAATGAAACGATATTTTTGACTAGATTTATTGAGCCGCCGCAATTGCTTTTTTCTTGCAATGCAAAACCCACCTTGTTACGTGTGTTAATCAGTAAATTATCTGACATGCAGGGATTCTTTTCGGGTATTTCTAGAACACAGGCTATCAATTACTGCTCTTAAAGATTATAACATCCCGTTTAATAAACAGAGAACATAATTAGATAATGTGATATAAGAGCACTGCACAATGTTCCGATTATCTCCGCAGACAGCACTCTCATATCAAACAACAATACAACAGACCCTCTGTTAGCTCGAGCTCGACTAACCCTGAACTCAACAAACTAAGTTTTAGACTTATCCACGAGGAAATAATCTGATAAAAAATATGAAAATCTAGGCAAACAAAAACATTTTTTTTTTCAATTGTTTTAAATTCATTGTAGGATGCTCCAATTTCTACAATAATATCATTAGACACCAGTGGCCGTATTCATAAAGATCTCAAGGAAAAATCTCAAACTTAAATGAAACTTTCAGATGCAGATTTGCAATTTTTTTTCAATTATACTTCAATTAAACTTTGCATGCTTGTGAAACACTACGTCTTTCACAAGCATGCAATCTTTCTTTGAAGTATTGTGGGTTAAAATAGAGAAATCTGCATTTGAAAATTTCACTTAAGTTTGAGATTTTCCTTAGGAGCTTTATGAATACGGGCCCTGATCTGACTTGTATGATCAGTATTCAGTAGTGTTTCAAATTCAGCAAAGTTTCATAATCGATCATCGGAAATAATCGGACAGATCCTTTCAATCAATCTTTGACTATTATTCGAAATTCGCCAAACTAATAAAAGTATGCCTTATTAGCTCTAATAAGCATCAAGATGTTCTTGAAATGCACTTACTTTTACCTATATTTTTAAAGTTAGGATATGGAACGCAGAAGAAGAAGAAGATAAAGTTAGGATAAAGACAGCAATTAAATGAGTTTTGATAAACAAGCAACATTAAAATAATTGTAAACTCTAGCTGTTCACTTGACATGTAGTTCGTATAAAAACTATTTGGTGATAGATATAATGTGATTAAAGGGTGTCATTCTACTACCGCTTATAATCGATTATTCAAATTCATAATTGATAAATCGATCATGGGATCTATCGGAATCATTTTTCGAGTATTGTGGGTAATCGTTTAAACCTTTAAAATCAACAATGGCTTTCACTAAGCGACTCGATTCGAGATCTTGCTCAAACTCAAAATTTCAACATTGGATATCTCATTCATTTTCAATGCCCCTGCACTTAAATTTTCACAGTCAGACATAATTATAGTGTAGTAGCAATAAAATTGAGGTATATATTTGCGATTGAAACTTTGAGTCTGAGCATGATCTCGACTTGAGACAATTTGTGAAAGCCGTGCTTGGCATGGTCTAGAAAGTTTGCCTCTCTGGTTGATCAATTTGACCACAGTACAATATAGTATTATGTTGACTTTAGAAATAATGACACTCTTTGTTAGGAGTGTCCGAATTAATTATGGTAATACAAAATGGCAAAATTCTAAGTGAGGATAGTATCTTAATTCGTAACCCTTTAACGTATAGAAAACCCTTTGAAACCTGTAAAACAGATGATTTGAAAGCATTGTTGGGATAAAAGCATTTGCTCATTTTGAGCAAAAAATTAACGCTCTCTATTTCCCACAAGGTTTTCAAATCCATTCCGATTTGGCGTTTTCTTTTCTCCTAGATTACCTTCTTATTCATCTTAAACTTCCGTTGTGAATGAGTCATAAATAGCATATGGAGTAAAGGGTTTAAGCCAAATTTGACCATTAAACACTTAAGATCACGTATTAGGCCCCACAAAGTATTTCGCCATACTGTTTCATAAGCCTCTAAAACTCAACAGATGTTCACACCAAGTCAGAAGATACATACATGCCATATCCTTTTATGTTGGAGGTCTGGGGCCGTATTCATAAAGCTCCTAAGGAAAATCTCAAACTTAAGTGGAAATTTCAAATGCATTTTTCTAATATATTTTCAATTATACTTCAATGAAACGTTGCATGCTTGTGAAAAACTACGTTTTTCACAAGCATGCAAAGTTTCATTGAAGTATTGTGGGTAAAAATAAAGAAATATGCATTTGAAATTTTCACTTAAGTTTGAGATTTTCCTTAGGAGCTTTATTAATACGGCCCAAGTTATTTAAAAATTCTTCAAGAAGTTCAAATGGATCCCAAATGAAAAAAATGCCCATATGACTATTAACTGCTAAGCATGGATAAAAGATTTTAACTTGGTGAACATTTGTGTCAATTTATAATAAGCCCTTCAAGTGGTTCAAGACATATGGAGCAATATAATGAATCTTCCTGGTTCAAACATAATCTCTGGACAAGACTTATAATGGTGAAACACTAATAGTCAGTAAAGTGTAACAAATCTAAGACCTAGTTTTGCTATCACTTAACATTTCGAGCTAAGCTTATGCTCAATCTCAAATTTTAACTTTGGATATCTCATTCAATTTTATTTCCACTAGACTAAAAGTCTGATTTCCAGTGAAAAATTCCATTTGTCATGGCAATCAAAATATCAGTGCAGTGGCAATGAAATCAAAGTCTGTATCTGAAGTTGTAATTTTGAGTTTGAGCACCATCTCAGCTCAAGAGGTTTAGTAAAAGCCGAGCCAGACAGCTATCAGAAACTATTTAAACACAGTCTTTTATTGAATATTTAGCATGACAAGACTACCGGTAATGTAAATCGTATGTGCAACATTTGTGTCAAAAAAATTATGCTCATCCAACAGCTTTTGTTCCAGCAGTAAATTGCGTAGTTACCCCGAATTATCAGGGCATGAGCAAATAGTTTAGACTCTGATCAGACTGAAACCCTTTACTACATAAAAGTATGCTAATTTTAGAATCCTACTCAATGAAAGTATATATGATTAATAGGATATTATCTAGGAAAGAACAGCTTTAAAAACATTGTGAAAAATGGATGAGCAAATGCTCCATTTTTCACAATGCTTGCAAAATTGTTCTTCTACAGACACATCAAAAAGTGAATATATATAGAAGATATTACATGAGTGGTCATTCAATATGGAATTTATTAAACGAGTTTATTTCTTAAATTGATAAAAACAAGCCTGTGAGTATGCCACAATATTGTGTGAGCCACTAGAATACTAGAAACCCAGTTTGTGATGACAAACAAATAATTAATCATAGAAATTTAGCAGCCTTTTCAATATTTTAACATAATTCAAATAACCTAAATACTTACAGAGCAACACTGTGGCTTACGTATATTCAGTAAACCAATTAACCAAACCAAACAAAAAATCAACACTGACAACAGAGGAACTCCTAGGTGTGTTAAAATCCAAGCCATTTGATTCGAGCAACGCAATTTATCTTTTCACAAATTCTAATCAATGTTAGGTTGTTGTAAGTCCTTCTTTATCTATATGCACTTAGGCATATTTGTTATGCAAACTTTTGAATTGGAAATTTTCAATACATGCACACAAAAATCTATTTGCAGACAGTATAAATCCTAATCAGAGGGCTACTCCAGGAGGTATCTGATTTGGGTCTACATTGTTTGCAAATCTCTTATATATTTGGTTCCAGCACATCAAAGATTTAGTGCAAAAACACAGCATACAGTGCTATTATGTATAGAATGCTTGAGAGGCTGGGTGATAGGTAAATGGTTATAGTCAACTTGAATGATGGAATAATGAAGTCAGTAAATGAAATGTACAGGTTTAGTGACAAAACATACGAAGAAATTTTAACCTTGAGGGAAAATAAAGTGAAATGGGGATAGTCAACTTGAATGATGAAGTAGTGAATCAGTAAATGAAATGTACGGGTCTGTTGACAAAACTTATGAAGAAATGTTATCCTTGCAGGAAAAAGAAAGTGAAATGGTGATAGTCAGTCTGAATGATTAAATAGTGAATCAGTAAATGAAATGTACGGGGTTGCTGAATTTAACCCTTTCAATACCTAAAAAGCTTTTGTTGACCATCGATAACTTGTGCAAACAGTTTTGAAACAAGATCAGACCCCAAATAATTAAGATCAGGCATTGTATACACCAACACATTGTGACTGTCAGCCTAAAATCTCAAGAATAGTCACTAAACCCTTTCGTTTGGTGC
>JAULCE010309953.1:0-10594 GCA_032359355.1 Macoma nasuta | reverse complement strand
TTTTTACAAGTCCGAATCACCCGAAGTGCGAATATATTCGCACTTCGGGTGATTCGGACTTGTAAAAATAGCCCCACCTCCATGATATGAGTAAAGAAGTCAATAAAAACGTAATTTTGGAATTCAGAAATTCGTGTTATCGGATTTCGAACTATCGAGACTCGACTGTATCAGTATGATCGTCATTGACAGGAAAAGGGTTAAAATAAATATTAGTTTATCTTTAAAAGTGACCTCGTCGAGAGGTTTATATCTTTGATACACTTCTTATAATTGCTATGTACAGTAGGTTTGGTCATATTTTCAAATTATTAATCGTTGTGTACAACGTATTGTTGAATTTTATTATTTATTTTTTAAATTATAATATCACGGGGCAAAATATGTTTAGTTGTTAGCTTGCCTGACACAAAGTGCCAATCTGAGATTGTGGGACTGCGCTGGATCCATCGTCCGTCAGTCATCAGTCGTTCGCTGTCAATCGTCAATTGCTACCAATTTCTCGGTCCTCTTTCAGATAAGTTCAAATAATGTCAACTCATGCTATATTGTGGTTTCCAGGTCAAGCAATAGGTTTTTTTAATTTTATTTTCGTGAAGTTTATGGTCTAATTTCAAAATGATTTTACAGAAAGGATCATTGGGTAATTATCTACCGGAAATGTTCAAGCAATGATGTTATGTCATCAAACGTAGCCCCTAAAGTCGGGGACAGAGCTACCTATGTAGTTTTGTATAATTTGTTATCCCAATGGTTCGCTTATAACTTAATTTCAAAATATCGATTCTTTATGTTAAGTAACCATACAATTTTGTTGACGCCGTGACTCTATATTTAAACATTGCCTTAATGGGTGGGCCGGTTTTATGATACGACCATAATAAAGCTTCAAAAGCCTCATTCTCCAAAACCAATGGTCCGATTTTAGATGACTTTCACAAAAAAATCATCCTTAATTGTGAATGTCTGCCTAAGTTAATCTTGCTATGGTGATATGTCAAACACCATGACTGCAAGGAGTGGATACTGTTAATGTATGTATTTAGGAAATTATTTTTGACGGCAGGAAAGGGGTTTAACACAATAGACGTCACAGTGAATAGACGTCAAAACAGAAATATATTCAATATGTTTGCCTAACTTGAAACATATTCCATAAACTACTGAATAAGTTCAGCCTCTAACATGTACTGCTATTGTCCAGTTGGGTTATGGTCCGGTGCCGACTTCAAATGTTAGTAGCGATCGAGTCGCGGTGTAATTTTTAAAAAAAACTCATGATGCGCTTTACATCCTTTGAAAGACCGACAATTGTCTGAGATATTTTCGTCTGTACTCTGTCGTCTGCCTATATTTATATATATTTATTGAAATTTCTTTGGTAAAATAAGTACAATCCGAGTGCTAATCAGCTTGGAACTTGATCAGACGCCGAGTTACTCGGCGTTTGATCAAGCTCCAAGCTTTTTGCAAAGGTTACTACATTTACAGTTTTAACTTTACAGTCTTCCAAAGGATATATAGGTTTGTCTTTTTTTGTCTCATTCTAGCACTGAAACTTAATAAGTGCGACACCTGTACTACTCGAAGTTCGGGGACCGATGTTTTATAATGGTCTCCGTCATTCGACTGGCTTTTTTGTCACCGCGATCAATTCGCTAAATCATAGGCAATTGCGAACCAAAACATGACTACGCTTAACTACGATTCGGAACGCATTCAATGTATGTAACTATCAAGGTGTGTACAAAAATTCTAATAAAGTAAAGTAAAATGTAGGGCTTATTCTTTTTTATATTGCCCCCGTTATCATATATACAGGTATGCATCCGTACGGAGCCGAACAGATAGGATAGTATGCTCCTAGAACACCGAATGCTTCCCGATTATGATCCGCTAACCGAACACCAAATTTCTAGTTGGAAATCAAACGGAATGGCATTCGGGCCAGTGTAATAGGGCCAATACATCTGTGAAAAACAGTCAGGGGGACAGTAGGCCAATTTTAAAATCACACCACTTTCGAATACCAAAAACAAATGAAAGTTATTTGGGTCAGTGTGATCGTACCATGAACAACACTCTTCGGAGATTTCCGCCTAAACAGTGGACAAGATCGAACAGTGTTGTTTCTTCTTTATTGATGTAAACCTATTGTTTTCATTTTAATTCTATATCACATGTTTACTACGTCATCATAAAAAGAAAATAGTTTTTTTAATTAACTGATCCACCTCAGCGATGTTAGTGGTTAACTCTCTCTTGCAATTGAAAGCAAACTGAAAGATAAATACACTTTGACTAGACGTAGCTGCAATTATGATCTTATTGTAATCAGTTAACTAACTTTAAACACTAGCAGAGAATTTCCTAGACCAATGGTGATTTTGTAAACAGTCTTTCTTTCCAGACCAGGGGTAGTATAGCAAATACCATACATTTAGAACACCTAGTCGGTCACTGATTTGAAACAAGCAATGTTACATACCAAAAGATTCCCTAAAGTCTGTAAATTATGAGCTATATCCTGGATGGCTAAATATAAAAGAAATCAAAGATTGCGTCAAAGATAAACGCCAGCATTTAAAAATCGGCTTCTTTTAAATATCTTATTTATATTACAAAAGGGTATATTCTATATAATTTAAAAATGTTAAGGTCAACGCCAACTCCATAGTCAAATTTATTTTTGAATATTTACCACCAGGCAAAGGTATTTATGCTTTGTTTTTATATTTTATAATTAATCATATATACTTTTTTCATATATCCACATTAAAAAGAACACGTATTCTTTTATTGTGGACCACTATTAAGTCTGGACATGTGTTATCATGCTCAATTTAATGATATTTGAATAACACTGTCTCGTCTCAAATGCTCAATTGTGGCTGCATAAATGACACTCGTCTCAAATAATACTTCATGTTTAATAATAAAGAACAAATTAATGGTTATTTGATTTGCTTTCGTATCCACAACTGCATTATGAAATATGCATTTGTCCAGTGAAAGAACTATTTTCAAAATATAACCCGATTGAAGGACTTATCAATGTTTTATGTATTGCTATATTTAACAAGCTTTTCATGACAGCTTCATGAGTGTCTGATAATACCATGTGACCTGACTTGTTTAGCTACATGTATTGCTTCAACAAAACATATTTGTCTTGTAGTTTAGTTGTAGACTTCGGTAGCCGACATGTAAGACACGTTTGGTCTTGGATATTCAATGACATATCCAGAGTGTCGCTTGTTCTCAGTATTTGCAGCAAACATTGCAGTCAACAAACAACATATTAATCCTCTGGTGAAATTGTTACTGACAACATGAAATCCGGAGATGGATCAATGTTTGTAGGAGTTGCTGATTACTTGGAGCGAACTGTTGATAGAAAAAGACTGAACAGAACAGAGTAGATCATTTACTCATATAACTTAAACATTTACAGTTCATCGTTATACATAAAATATACATGATTTAACACTTGCACATGCAAAGTAATGCGAGAGTGATAAAATAGAATATCATATATTGTACAATAAAGGTATTCAGTAGTTTTCTTTTCATCAGTTAGTTGAATTCATAGTGTCAAGTCTAAGTTAAAAGGCGTTTTACAGTACAGAGCAAACTTTAACAGTACCTTATAACTTATATTATTTAACAATAAAACAAATTTTTGAACACTAGGTCGAATATGATAAAATGTGTGTATATATTTTTCTTAAATCATTATACAGTAGCCATATCAAAACAAAATAAAATGTTGATAGAAAAAGACCAACACAAGCCATGACACATATAATAGTCAGTCGACGACTCTGCCAGTTGGTAAACTGTGTGACATTATCTAGTGAAAACAATGTAGGATACGGAGTAATTTTTCATTATATCGTATACCAAAAAACTATAAGAAAATGTCCTATCTTTAATCCTAAGGCGATCATGGGTAATATAAAGTCAGTGAAAGGATGTGAAACCTATAGAACAGTTGAAACCTGTTGTCTGTTGATGATGCGGATCAGTTACGGAAGACAGTGCATTTCGTCACCGCATCTGGAAAACAGGTTTAAAACGGCCATGAAAAATGGAATGCAGAAGAAGAAGGAATTGTTAATACATTTGGGCGTTGTTCAGTGTTTTGTGATATCTTGCATGGTGACGTACCAAACATGCTGACAGTAAGAACATATCAATGTGTCAACAATAGCTTGCAATCCTAGCATTATGGACACTACCACGAACTACACTACAGTAATTCGAATCAATGAAGTCGCAAATTGTCGGGGAAAGTCGTATGCACCGATTGTGTTTGGCATGAGTCTTCTGGCTAAAGCCGTAAAAATGGTATGATGCAAACGTGATGAACAGAGAGTTGTCATTCCAGTTGAGCGAGGAAGGCATATACTTATGCTCGCTTAAGCAGGTATTGGATATCAGTGGGGAGAAGTCGGTCTAAATCTGCTGTTGATAGATTCTGGTATATATGCGCTTGCCGCAGTTTCTTACATAATAGTAGGGAAATATTTTGACAGAGCCCTGTAACCTTCAATCTCATTGATGGAGCTTTGCAAATTCCTCTTTTGGTCAATTATGAGCTTGGATCGAAGAAAACAACAATAACATTTCTGATATTGTTTATGCAGCACTGTCGAAATTGAGAACATTGGACAGTGATGAATACACTGAAACTGACATATCACAGTTTTGCAAAGTCATTAGCAGTCCCGTGATTCCTTAAATTAATGAGTTAAAAAATAAATCAACGCGTATTTCACCAGCTTTTAAATTCTGGGATAATTATCGCGTGCAGGAGTTGCACACCGCTCAATATGTTTATTTCATCAACTAGATCACGTGATTGGACTATTCATCAACATGTCAAACAGGTAACATTATCTAATGCATTAAAGGTGTTGCTATTCCGTGTTGCAACACACAACTGAACACAAAATAGCACCACCTGCAGGTGTCTAACATTCATCTACTACGCATCTACGCAATGATTTAAAAAGATAAAATCATTGAACAACTACCTATGTCAAACATAACTAAAGACATAGAATACCTTACCGTTTTTCTATTTTCAGTAACAGTGAATTTGCTTTGATCTATAAATTACAAATTTCAATCTCTTCTGAGACGTCTTCATGTACTATTTTCAAACAAAATTTAATTACATTATGACAACGGTAACTGCAGATGACCCTGCTAATGAAAAGTAATCTTGATCCCATGAGTTGTAACGTAATTTTGTAATATGATATTAATTGATACAAACATATTGTGTAAAATTAGGGAGGCCATGGTCAAGGTAAGTATAATCTTAAGTAGGTAAATAACAAACACACAACCCTACATGTCTCCGAACATTAACTTTAGTACTTCCACATTTTACATTTTAGGAGATCTATAGTAGGGAAATATATTTTATTTTAAATGGGGTCAAGGGTCTAGGTAAAAGTCAAAGTGACCAATGTTGGATTGAACACACATTCATCCAAATATGTATGTTCGCAGCCAATTTGAGATTTGTTAGTATTTAAGGTCAAAAATATGGTCCTAAAAGTACTTCACACGAATGGGACAAAATTCAAGGTGAAGTCACAATGACCTAAGTTTGGTGCATGGTACTCTTTCAGATTAAGATATCCCTGTAAAACAAGTTTGATATTTCCATGTCATTTATTGTAGGTGATATGTTCCTTCAAATGGATTCAAAGCTTAAGTTAAGGTTACATAGGCCTGCTTTTGGAATGCAACATACCTTATACCCAAGATGCACGTACACACCAAGTTTGGCATCTACATGTCGTGTGGGATATATAGACCGGACACGATTTCCCTTCAAAAGAGTTCGAAGCTCAAGGTCAATGTCACCGAGAAATAATTTTGGAACGCGACACACCTTTAACCTAAGATGCATGTACACACCAAATCGGTAATTGCAGACTTTACAGCTTAGCAAATACGAACTGGACCAAAGGTTGCTGAACGGAAGGATGAACAGAAGGGTGAACTGAAGGATGAAATGACGAACAGATATACGAACAATACGCAAACATTTAGCCCCCCGTTGACTAGTGAGTGACTAACAAGTATTGATAGCTTTGTTTATTCGGATGAAAGTGACCATATCTTATACTTAACAAAATTGCTTACTTAATAGGGGACATACATTTGATAAAACAGTCAAAGTTGTGGATCTTGCACATGATGTTGCTATTTTGATATATACACTTATTTCAAGTTTCAAATTTCTACCTCTGTTGGCTATTAAGAAAAGGTGTACTTTAGCAAACAATGAAATTCTGATCTAAAGAGGGGCATAATGCATTCAACAGTTATTGTATGTACCTCATCTTGTTGATGTTATGATGTCAGACAACTAAGAGTTTCAAAGCTCTAAATTAAATGGTTACCGAGAAAAAAACTTTACAAATAATCTAAGCCGAAATTCTGACTTAAAAAGCGGCATCGTTTTGACAAAATGCAGTCATGAGTTTGGAACTTGCCCAATACTCTTGCTATTTTGATGTCAGTCATCATATTCAAAGCTTTACTTTACCGAGATTAACATAAAACATAGCAAAACACACGACCATGACGACTTGCAACGACGACGACTAACCCGACTGATACAGAGGAAGCTATTACTTTAGCTAATTTGTCTGAAACAGTCAAGCTAAAAACAATATTTCAATGAAAACTTGGGAAGAAGGCAAAACATTTGTTTACCTCAAAATAATCATTAGCTAATGGCACAAAACCATGATAAAAAAACATGCATCCTATACATTATCTTGATGGAAAAGCTGTCATTAGTGGTAATAATACGTTATATTTGGAACAAAGCATCTGATGCAAATATTGTATAACATATAATCTAGCTCTGCGGAATCTAATCAAAATATATGTCTATGATTAGTTGAACAAAATATATTGTGTAAAATAACGCTTTGTAAACAGCTCGTAAAATTGAAAATAGCCACTAAAACGACCTGGACCTGTTAAAATCTGAACAGTTAGTGCAACAAAATACATCTTATTACAGTAACACCTCGATAGCTCGAAGTTGTACGGACTAGTTTTATAATCCGAATCACCCAACGTGCGAATATATTCGGTGTGATTCGGACTAGCCCTCACAACCATGATACGAGTATAGAAAACAATATAAATGTAATACTGGTGCAACTAATAAAATCGATTAATCAAGAAATCGACTTAACCGAGTTCGAGCTATCGAGGATTTAATGTATTAAAATAGCCTAACCAACACATGTTCTGTATAAAGTACTTTTGTTATAACATATGATTCATCGTAAAAAGCAATCTGTACCTCTCAAGACGAACATCAATTTTTGCAAATCCAAATATAACAATTTGCAACTTGCACTTTTATTACCGTCTTTTTTCTACATATTTGACCACTAAATCCGATTATGTTGTCCCTTACAAAACGGGTTTTTCGGGAGCAGTTTGATCTCGCTTAACCCTTTTTGCTATGTCAAGAGTGATATTTTCCTATGTGCCAGCCAATGCTTATTACGGTCAAATATCTTTTTGCTGTCAACAAACAACCCTTAGTTCAAAATTAATTCAAATATCGGGTAATTCGAAATAATGCAAAAAGTCTGCAAAATTCAACACGTATCCCCAAAACAAAAAAATAAGTTTTGGGTTCACAGGCCGATCATTTCTCTAAAACCATAGGTCTAGAATGTCAAACAGCTTGTATCCCGATGTGACGCCGTGTGACACGGCGTCTCATCGGGATACAAGCTGTTTGAAAAAACACTTCAGATTCTTCCGTAGATCGCAAAAGGCTTTGCCCAGAACCGCCGACTTTTGAAAATGTGACAAGTTTTCCTGTTTATGATTTGTATAAGATTGAAACATTAAAGGTTCATGATTGTCTCTTTAAATCCGCCCTTTAAGGTGCCAATACAAACTTGGCCTTATAAACATTATTTTATTTTGATGATTTAACCGGTTTACTTTCGATTTGCTGCCGGTTTTGCTTCGTTCATATATTGCGTACAAAGCGTTTCAAGATTATTAAAAGCCATATGATGCGCATCGAGGTTTGAACGAGTTCGTCTGCCACTTCACCCCTTAAACGCTTATACGGATTATATTCTCCTTCTTCGATGTCAAGGTGAAGGTCACAGAGACTAAGTTTTGGTTTACAACACGTCTTCCAGAATACATGAACACACTAAATTAGGAACCCCAATATCATTCAGTGTGGAAGATATAGACCGGATACTTTTGTCCAAATGGATTCAAATGTCAAGCTGAAAGACACGTTGGCCTAAGTTTGGTAATCGACACATCTTCCATCCATTATGTATGTACACATCAAGTTAGGTATCTCCATGTCATTTCGTTTTGGATGTTTAGACTGGACAGTAATTTCCTTGGTTAATGTCAAGGAGACCTACCTTTTGTACGCGACATATGCATGTCAACATTTAGTTTGGTATATTCATGTCATTTAGCGTTGGAGATTTAGAATGGCCAAAATTGTCCTTCAAATAGGTTAAAAGGTATAGATGAAGGTCAAAATGGCCTTATTTGAGTACGCGTCAGACATTCTACCAAAAAAGCAGGTACACACCAAGTTTGGTATCTCCATGCCATAAATTAAAAGAAATTCCTTCGAATAAGTATAAAAGGTCTAATTTTGGATCGCTATGACATTGATTAATTGACGAGCTTAAACAATCTCAGAACTTCGTCAAGTATTGACAACGCAACATTCTATCATATTTCAGTTTCAATTAAAGCAATCCCTGTCCTGTACTTCAAAATAAATATGTCGGGACAAATTACACAGAAATGTATGTAAACATGTAGTAATGCTAAAACATGTTTCAGTTAAAGTATTTGTTTATGTTAGTTATTATATCATTTAACATAGTCAACAGACGAGCTCTTGGGAACGTCTCGTATTACAATGACGAATCACCATATGGTTCAGTGCATGTCCTTTGTAAGACTGTAACGGAATGAAATGTAACTGTAGTAACCTTTGCAAACAGCTTGGAGCTTGATAAGACGCCGAGTTACTCGGCGTCCAATCAAGCTCCAAGCTGTTTGACACTCATATCGTTTTTACTCTACCAAAGAAAATTAAATAAATGTATATTAAAATGAGTAGACGACATAAAGTGCAGACACACATATTGCAGACGACACTTATTCAAAGAACATTGTAACGTGTGCAAGATCTATTAGGGATGGTAGCAGACGAAAGTGCATTCAATATGGGATTGTACCGCAGTAGGTATGATTTATTAACCCTTTTGCCGCCAAATTAAAAAATGTCTGGTGTGGATTAAATATTACAAACGAAATAATTAACTACAATATCCAAATAAACTTTGGCTTTTTACAGACCCCAATTTTCCGACTAAATGAGGTTTCCAAAAAGTGAAATCCATCATCAGAATCCACCTTCTTAAGCGGCGTCAAGTCGACCTTGCAAAAGTGCAGTCCCAGATCTGGGACTGTACTTTTGCAATGTCGACTTGAATCGCTTATGACTGCGAAAGTGTAAAATGCTGGAAATCAACAGAAATTCCGTTCAGATGTTTCTGAGAATAAAAAGGCAGAATGCCACCAATAAAGTTCCTCCATACCATATTTAATGCAATCCGTCAGAGACGACGTAACACAATTTAAAACAAAGTGTTAAATGCATTGTATCTAATATGATTGTTCTAACGAATGATAAAATGTATAGTTTATAGAAATTTAGACAAACAATCTGATTTTATCATATAATAATGACTTCAGGAACGGTCTGATCAGGGTATAAACGTTTCCCCGTGTTTTACGCGCAATGGGGCTTTTTATATTTTGTTATCTCTTTATCATCTATATTCTCATAAAAATGAACACATACACCTGTAACCTCCTGCTACATTCCAGACACATTTTAATCAACGACAAGACTCTCAGGTGGTTGTAACACGTCATAAACAGAGGCGGACATTACAATTTCTTCCACAAAAGCCAGTCAAAGTTCGTTTTATCACATAGCATTAGCTGTTTCTTTGGGTTAAGATAACCATCACGGATGCCTTTTATTATACACTTATAACCCCTTATAACTGCTTACCCCGAACTGTAGCGGCATATGCAAACAGCTTAGATCCGGATGAGACGCCGAGTCACTCGGCGCCTCATCCAGATCTAATCTGTTTGGCAGCCAGCAAATATTTTTGCCAATATAAAGTTAATCTGTGAAGTTTTAAAACGAAGCAGACGAGAAAGTTTGCGCATGCGCATAATTGTCGCGGTAGTGAATGGGTAGAAATAAAGAATGACGTCAAATCTACAAATCGTACCACAATGTATCTAATGACGTAACGCTGCACGACGGTAGTTGTAATGTAGTCTCGCTTTCAAATACTTTATTTCGATATCAACTATAATCTTGCATGTGTTTTTGTCAAATAAACTCGTTGTATGTGGTTTGACAAGTAAATCAAATTGAAGAATTTGGTTTCTCATCCGCTAAACTAATCAATTTTACTATTGACATCATCAATCAGGATCTTGCTCCACGTCTTGCATATTT
>JAULCE010309952.1:0-17797 GCA_032359355.1 Macoma nasuta | reverse complement strand
AAGAGAAATCTGCTTTTGAAATTTTCACTTAAGTTTAAGATTTTACTAAGAAGCTTTGTGAAACGGTCCCCAGATCAGACACCAAACTTTTGTGGACAGGTTTGCACTGTTCAGCGTCGAACGCGTTAGATAATAAAGAATAACAATTATCTCACTGTAAACAAAGTTGCGTAACATTGTCATATTAAACGCTATTTCAATAAGCATGGGGACTTATTGACTGAAAAATATATAATAAAATACCGACTATAGTGTCAGTAATATGAGATATGTATGTATGTAAAAAACGGCGCCCTAGATTAAAGGCTTTCAAGTTGATCTTGGTCTGTACTGTATTATGAATCTTCACTTGTTTTATCGATTAATTTGACTGGTCATGACTGGTCTGTTCTGTATAGTTTGTCTGGTCCGGTCTTGCATGTTGTGATTCTGGTCGTGTCTTTATGTCTGTCTACTCCTGTCTGTCTGTCTGTTTTTATGCGGCCATGTCTCGCATTGTCTCGTACTGTCATGTCTTGTCTGTTATATGTCCGTATGTTTGTCTGTTTGGTATGTGTGTCTTTATGTCTGTCTTTCTGTGCGAATGTATACAGTTACATGTATTAGTACGTTTCGTTGGTTTTCTGGTGATGTCGAAGTCCATTTCATTAAAAGAAAATAAGCTGGTCTTTCTCTCTCTCTCTCTCTCTCTCTCTCTCTCTCTCTCTCTCTCTCTCTCTTTTTCTCTTGGGCTTTTAATATTTGCTTAAAAAATACTCTGTTTTGTTATCTGCCTGTGTATTATATATAGCCAAACCTGCAATAAGCGACTACAGAAAACCAGGTCTTAATGACAGTTACCTGATTAATGCGGATTGGAAAACGAATAGCTTTTTTTCTTCATTGCTTCGAACCACCATTAAGACGCTTTCTGTGTCATTATGAACTAACGATATATATATATATATATAATGATGTGTGTACATTATCATAATCATTAAACGTTATTGTTTTAGATACATATGAAGTAAATACAATTATTCCTATGTTGTGAATTAACATCTTTGCGACAAATGTAACAAATCTCATCGCTTGCCAACACGTTCAAAAACTATTCCAGTAAACAAATGGTTGACTAAATAAGAACATCACCATATTGACTTGCGTAGCGTATGCAAGTTCTATTCACGAAAACAAACACTCCGCAAACATAAATTATTTACAGTATAAAGTCGGACGGCTATTACCTGAGTGGGAATATGTTCTGGGTGAACATAATAAAAAAAAACTCCTTATAACATTCACACATGGCGGAATTGTTTTCTTCTAAACCTTTCGCTTAGTCGGGCGTAAACATGATTTGTTTTGTTTGCTTTTTTGTAGGGATTTACGTCAACAGTATTTCAGTCATTTCGCGACGCCCAGCTTATTACAAGTGGAGGAAGACCCCAGAAACCCGTCTGAGTTGCACAGACGGACAACTGGGTAGAACCACTGACCTATCGCAAGCCAGTCGGATGGCTTCCTCACATAAAGATGTTCACCCCTTGTGAGGCTCGAAACCATATGGGTGATGGACCTAGGGATTTGAAGTCGGAGACTCTAACCCCTCGGCCATAACGGATTTGTAAATGTGTCTTCAAAATTTTTTTATGAATGCCACCATCTATTTCTTCAACAATCATCTTGACATACACAAGCGTACCAGTCACATCGGCTTGAGTGGACTTGCGAATACGAGTGTGTCAGTTTAACTTTTTAATTTTTTATACAAAGTACTAGTGCTCCGCAATCTGTATTGAACATTATGAACTAACGATCTACATTGAAATCTGCATTTGAACTCAGGTTTCAAAAATGAGTGTAAAGTCCCAAAACAAGGAGACTGTCGACGAAACAACAGCTACTTGCACGTTGACAAGGTTTGTATTGAATTTGGAAAAAATTTTCCGAAAATATTTCCTGATCTATATATACTTTGATCCAAAGTTACGATTGGTCAACAACTACAGAAATACTCTCTACGTTTTAGGCATCATCTTTGATAGGGATCTAAATAATGTTGTTACCAAATGATCGTCTTGGTATATAGTTATATACACAATCTAGGGCAGATATCATATATCTTTAGTCCAATATTGATCTTATACAACATATTTCAGTAAATTAGTGTATGGCATATGCATTGGTTTAACACTCATGGTAACAAACTAACAATACTAAATTTATAAAAAGACGTATCCACGTTCTATGGCAAGATTATTATATAAGATTGTATTAGTTGCACAGGGTCACAATCACCTCCTTTGTATTGAACATACGAACATATCATGATTAGTTTGCAAACAACATATTTTTAACTTAAAAATGTTGAGATATCCAATGACATTTTAATGAATTGATGATACTACCTATTTGTTTTAAAAAAAATATCGGCAACTGTTGGAACTTTGTTTAAAGGAACCTTACACTGATACCAAGACCAAATGACTCATGTAGAGTTAGAATGGACGACTTCCCTAGAAACCCTCTGGTGCGATTTATCATTGTTTTTGTCAAATATGAATTTTGGAAATTGAAAATCTAAAACACTTGTCTGCGGAGTCACACTGTTAATAGGAAGAGCTTATGTTCAGTAGATCAAAGATTAACAATAAATGTTCACGGAAATTTTGTTATGAAAGTTTCAATATACTCATAACTTCTGAGTCCTATTATATGATGTCCTGATTAAGATATGTCAACCAATGTAGCTCCAACCTATTTTGATAATAATCATATTCAACATTATTGAACAGAATAAGACTTCATAATAGCCAATAAATTGCCTCTATCATATGTTTGATGAGTCGGTGATCAATCCCTAACCCACCACACATACCACAAGTAAACAAAAGCCAACTGATTCATACCAGGCCTCGGGGTTTGGTTTCAATTCTATATGTCGTAGACTTATAAGGATACATTAAATATCTGACTACAACGTATCATCAACTTAGAGGTATTAACTTATTTCATAGTTTGGGTGAAATTATGTACTAAACAATTGTTTTATAATTTGTAGCTGGTATTTATGTTCTAAAAACATAATGGTATATGCATGCCTACTTCAATTTCATCTTTAAAAAAAAGACTGATGCCAGCACGCTAAAAAGTAAAACTGCCTGGTATGAGTCTACATATTTAGCTGTGCCACTTTCAAATGTAAATGGTGATGTGACTTTGCAATAGTTAATCTTATTCATATTATAGTCTGACTTTCTTTTATTTATGTGTGAAATTATTCTTTGATCTTTGATGATAATCACATATAATTCATATATACATGACATATGGTACAGACCGAATTAAACGATTGAAAAGTAAGTGTCTGATGGGGATGTGTACTGTTCGCTGTGATAGATAAGAAAGTGTTGTTGATTCTGACGAACGTACACATTTGTAGACCATGACCGTGTTGTAAATGCAATAGATGATACTCGTCCGTACCTTGTGTCCCTCAATAAGGTCTGCCCTAGCATATAAATACCTTATACAAAACGATAGCTATAGCAATGGTGCATACCAGTTTACAGATAGCAATCATAAACTTTCTTCTATTATAAATAACTATAAAAGAAGCCTACTAAGTTTAGAAAATAAGTGATCTGTTGTAAAGAAAGGACGTAGAACGAATACGATATGTTTTCAGTCATATCAAAATGCCGTGGAGAAAGGAAAAATGGAGAAAGATAGAATAGATGTCCAGTGACACCTCACCTTCATTATCTTACAACTACAGTAGAACTTTGATGTGTCAAAGTTCAAGGGACTGTTCGACAATGTTGACACATCGGGACTTCGACTTATAAATTGGCGATCAGTTGAAGTCTTTTTTCTGAAGCCTTTAGGTCAAATATATAGTTTGAACGATGAAAGTAAATGCAATGCAGGTCCATGATCTTATATAAGGCTTTATTTGCATACTCACACAGGATTTCTAACCTTTCATTGTCTGTTTTGTTCTTTTTTGGGCGGAGGCTGAGCATTTTATACATGTATTAAGTTGCATAATTCGCCGAAGTTGACTATCGCGAAAACTGGTGACTTTTCAGACGTTGCTCGTCAGGGTCGAAAGACACAAAGGCGAATATACTGAGAGTGACGGGAAATGAATTATTATAATGCATCGTAAACAGGTCTGCGGCACATTTTTTTTTACAAACGATATTGCATTTGGTTAATGAAAAAAAAAAATATGCATTTGCTCAGTTTGACTCATTCAGGTTAATATTGCTTATTGTGGCATATTGTGTGTCGTTTTTGATAAAATGATGTACTGTAACGACGCCGACATGTTTTGACAAGCGACTCTGTCTGTTTTTACCATCTAAGTTAACTTGAATGAACGGATTATAATCTGATGAAAATATTAACTTCTCGTGACTAGACAATTAGGCAATCAATTGCAATCAATTAGATCGAGCAAACAGCCACATAGGTGTGAAAGGACCCATCGGCAATCGACCATCGAACGAGCTCGAAAAGCTGCTCGAAGTTCACTTATTTGTAGTGAAAAGTAACTGATTTCATGTATATGGACCGAATAATTACTTCGGCTTACTGAATAATTCGATACATAAAAGTTGGACTCATGCATGCTTTTTCACATAGATTGTATAGTGAAACATGTCGGGACTTTGGGAAAACTTCGACATACCGAAAACTTCGTTTAATCGAAGTTCGACTCATCAAAGTTCTACTAGGTTTCATGACATTTGTTCCTTTCATCAATATACCGTCAAGTTCAGTCAATTCATCTCTTTAAATCAAAAAGTTTAACAAAATCGTTGGACAGTTTTCACTGTTTCAAAATCTAAAATGTCTTCTGCAAAATCTGCGGTACGTTTCTGTGTCCTGCGTTGTTTTCAAGAGATAAATGAGTAGCACAGTATTTAACTCTTTCATCGCGTCGCCTAAAAGCGCCATTGAAAATAGTGCAGTCCCAGATCTAACGCGGCCTTACAAGGCGGCGTCTGATCTTGGACTTCACTATTTTGCAACAAAATTTAGTCCCGGGTTAACAGTTTCGGAATATACAACAAATATTTAATCGTCTCTGTGATTTATTACATTAAAATATTTTATCTGAAACTAGTCAAGCCGCCGTTTTTTTAATTTGGCGCCGAAAGAGTTAAACAATCTTTATGTAATGCTTAATTTGAAAGAGAGGGTGCTTGCCTATTTAATGCAAATCAAATCTGATGCATAACTGAAAGTTTGTTGCAGTCACAGGAACAACACGTTTTATAGATGATCACCAAAACGGTAAAAACAAGCGGAGTGTCATGCAAAGTAGCAAAATGCAGCTAACGTTAAAGCTAACAGACGATTGCGTACACAGATAAACAGTTAATAACTGAAGAGTAAAGCTAGTTATCAAGTCGATATGTATATAGGAACTCATGGTTTGTAATGCGAACCTTTAAATATCTACATCTTTTCAGTGTGCAAGGTTTTTATTTCTTCTTTTCATTCTGGTTGTCTGTCTTGCAACCAGACGCTATATGTTACTATGGTACGAGCGTGGCTTGGCACACACTGCTTTTTAAAACAGAAAATCCTCCTGATTGTTTAAATCCTTCTGATCGTTTAGTCTTGCTTGCATTTTTGGGTTAATTGGACGTCCCAGAGTGCGGAAAAAAAGACGGACACACATATATAGAGAGTATGAGAAAAACTAGAGAGAGAGAAAGAAATATCGACGCGACTCGCTACTCTCGAAGGTTTTTCTAAGGTTATTGAAAACGTTTTCAGCCTACAATCATATTCAGGAGAACTTGTAAAGACTGACGATAAAACAGAGCTTTCCAGTGTCACATCACCGTCATTCTTTTCCATCTGTTTATACAATTTAGGCTCGAAAATGTCCTCTCCAAATTCTGCTGAACGTTTCTGTGATGAATCTTTTACATTACTTTACAAGAGAAACGAGAGGAGCATACATGTATTTAAAACCGTTCGTTGTTCAGACTTTAGTCGTCTGCTATAAGAATTATACGAACTACACGTGATAACTATCACATGGTATAGGAAAGAAGGTTCAAAGTTCAAGCTCGTGATCTTGTAAGAGCGGGAAATCGTATCTCGTGGGTCGAATTGACATTCGACGTTTTGCATCTTTGCAATTGAAGGCTAGATGATTGGCGACAAGCTCACTGCTTCTAGATGGAACAGAGTGACGACCAGGCAAGAGAAGAATGCAGCTTTTCTCGCTTCAGCGATAACACGGCAGTAGGTATTAATGTCAATTCGAAGCGTCAGACAGGTAGGCCCGCAGGGGACTTTGACAATCAATTTAAAACTTTACAACTGTTTCGCACTTATTTGGACACTTACAAACAAGATTTGAAGTCTGAAGGAGACGCTATCGCTTCTTCAGTTAATGCAATAATGCAAAAGAAAGAGAATAATTTCCAATGCAAGTACGACGGAAACAAGACGAACTTTTGTTTAATTGTGAGCTCCTGGATGACCTTTAACAGCTTAGTCAGTATTTCGCAGAGATTGTGAAAAATCGTTTGTACGTGGCATCAAAGCAAAAATCGAGGAAAGAAACAAACTACTTACGATCGTAGATTCGTGTTCTGCGGGTTATTCCAATGTCAACGAGAATATCTGCAACGATTTGGCTTCTGACAGTGGTTACGAAAAGAAGCGCAGAAAACCGCGCTCTAAAAAAGCTCAAGCCCTCTAGGTCTACCAAATACAACAGTCTAAATGCTAAAAAAGGTCCTTCTCCTGCTATGCTCCATGACGTCCATGATCAACCTCCCATCTACGAGGAGCAAAGCAGTTTTCGCAGCCGACTTCCATATCTGCGACCTATGGTGGTTACAGATATGCTCCCTACATTAAGCCCTATGACAACTATGAAGACAAGAGATCGGCGGACCCACATATATTTGTTTCCGGTGCAGAGGACGAGGACATATGGACAGAGACTGTGACATTAAGCGAGGGTCAAATTTATTTTAAGTTTCATAGAAAATGGATATGTCATTCCTTTTAAAGAAACCTCGAAACCCTCATTAAAATGGAATAACAAATCCGCTATAGATAACATAGATTTTGTAATGAAAGCTGTCAAAGCATTAGTGGACTCTGGCCGAGTAGTTTATTAAATATTTAAACCTATTGTTGTTAACCCTTTGAGTGTCGCTGAAAACAAATCCGGGGAAAAAGTGTTTGATTTGGAGACCTTAGAATTACAAATAAATGTATTTGGAAAGAAAAACTAGTTTTCGAAGATCATAAAATATCTCCAGATTTTTTTTGAAAGGAGGTTTCTGTTTCAAATTCGATATAGAAAAAGCTTATCATCATTTCGATATATGCCCAGAACATCAATTCGTATGTTTTTTAGTTAAGGGAGATTACAACTGTTTTACAGTCTTACCGTTTGGTTTAACATCAAGACCATATTTTTTCACTAAATGTTTAAGAGATTTAGTCAAATTTTGGCGGTTTAACGCTGTTCAGATTGTTTTATTTCTGGACGATGGAGAGGGTACTAATATCAATAAGGATTTTTGATGTAAGCATTGTCGAAGTCTGGCTTTACAATAAGTGAAAAAAATAACAAAAAATGTATATGGGACCCAGTTCGAAAACTAAAATGGATTGGCAACATTTGGAATGCAGAAGAATGGTCTATTTCCATACCTGAGAGATGAATCGCTGATTTTATTAGCAAGTTAGAGTTAATTCTAGACGGTTTACTTTTTACTACAGCAAGAAAACTGGCACAATGAGTTGGAAAACTTATCTCAATGCAAGCGGTTGTAGGTAACATTACAAAACTGATGACTAAGTTTTGTTACATGTACATTGAAACGAGAAGTTCGTGGGATTCGAACTTTAACCTGAAACCGAATAAACCTTGCATAGAAGATAATTTTGTGGAACAATATTATAAGGACACTGAATTTAAAACGTATGTTAGATTATTCAATTCCTGAAACAGTTGTATATTGAGAAGCTAGCCGGGTAGCAACAGGGTCTTATATAGTAAAGGTTAATTGACTCAATATTTCTCAGGAATTGGTTTGCTACTGAATCTGTAAGCAGTTCTATGTTCCGTGAAATTAAAAAGATTTCTTTAGCATTGGACGCTTACAAAGAACGCCTACAAGATAAATCGGTTAAATGTTTTTTTCTGACTATCAAAGCTGTATGAAGATCGTCTCTTATGGTAGTATGAAGACAGAATTGCAGGCAGAGGCAATAAAGATATATAAGATCAGTGTGCAGACTAATATCAAACTTGCTTGGTTACCTAGGGGAAATAATTCCGTCGCGGATGGTATTTCCAAGTTTTTTTGACAGAGATGATTAGGGTGTTTCAATAGAGTTTTTTCATGGTCTATTAGGTCCATATACAGTTGATCGTTTTGCACACGATCAAAACACAAAGCTGTCGGTTTTTAATTATAAGTTTGTGTGTGCTAACACATCAGCAGTAGATGCTTTTTCCAAAAGCTGAGAAGGTTAAAATAATTGGTTAGTGCCACCAAGGTCTTGTCAGCAAAATTATTATTGATCTTGTTGATTGTAAAGGACAAGGTGCATTGATTATACCGCACTGGCCATCTGCATCTTTTTGGCCTTTCCCTTTCGATTACAACTTCAAGTGCAAGAAGTCGAGGACATGTTAGATTAATCTGTTCGTTGTTTTTGTCGCATTTAAACATTGAACTAGCTCGAATGACTGTACATAATTTTCTTAGGCAAGGGAAGTAACTTGCAGTTCTATTTTGACATGAAACGGCATAGTTTGTTTTTCCTTTTTGTTTGTTGAGAACATAACGGTTTTGGGCTAATGAGACAAGCCGATATGAGTATCTGATGGGCATATGAGGTGAGCGGTTTGAATTATGAGATAAGCCGCCGTCTGGCATATAAGATAATTCGCTGAGCTTTTGAGAACAGACAATTTGCATTATGACATTGGGCATTTATGATTTTTGCAATGTTTTTATAATGTTGCGTTGTGCCCGAAATTTAATATGTTATTTGGAGTCTCCGAAGCATCTGATTTTAATGTCCATTATCATGTTTATTTAGTGTCTGCTGAATTTAATTATCTTGATAAGTGTCAGATTTTAAAGCACCTAATCATCCCTGTGTACCGTCGTCTTAAACGTAGATCGACGCATAAAACATTGAGAGATTGTTAATATCTGGTTAATGTAGCTAAGTGTAAAGTGTCTGATGTTAATATTTGTCTGCGTAGTGTCGTCTGATATGTAGATCGACGCGTAAAACGTTGGGAAATTGTTTATGAAGCTAAGGGTGAAGTGTCCGATATTAATATCCATTATTATTTGTCTGCATAGGGTCGTATGAATGTATATCGACGCGTAAAACGTTGGGAGGTTGTTGATATACCGGTATGACTAATCTAGCTAATTGTGAAGTGTCTGATTTAAATGCACATATTTGTCTGCGTATCGTCGTCTAAAATGTAGTTTGGTGCGTAAAAAACGTTGAGAGATTGTATTTATCTAACTAGCTAAACTTGGGATCAAATTAAGTTTTCGACCATCTTGTGCACTGAAATTAGAATCACATACATGGACATTTAACTTATTTTTATCTTTTTCTTGTCAGATTATGCACTCGTCACCGGAAAATGCAATTGATTGGTGCGGATCGGAATATCTGCGAAAATTTCAAGTTGGAGTTTTTGGCATATATTTCCGGTTTATATCAATTTAGAAGTTGTCTTATGATAGAGACATATACTTTGCATTAGAAATTACTTTCGCATGTTAGTGTGGGTGTTTTTTCTGTATTTTTACAGTTTACAGATAAGTCTTTTTGATATACCGGTATGACTAATCTAGCTGATTCCGGAGGAATTGACGCATGGAGTGCATCGTCAACCACATTTACTGTTGATCTCTAAGGTAAAGAATACATTTTAAACTTACAGTGCCTATTCAAATCTTGGTTTAAATTTTGCAAGAATCACGGATTCCCATCTTTATCGGCTCTGCCTCACCACATTGCCGTTTAGTTAGCTACCCACGACGGGGATAGAAAATCTGTGTCGAGGCTTAATGCTTTAATATATTCCATATCTTGGGCTCACAATTTGGCCGGTTTACAAGACCCTTGTAAATCTAGTTTAATAACTCAAACAAGAGAAGGGGCTTTCCCGGATTTTTGCGAGACCAAAGTCGCAAAAACGGCCTATAAATGCGGAACATTTGTTTAAGATAGTTACAGTTTACAGTTTTGATGATATTCTAATGAAGCGTAGATTTGTGGTGATGTCCCAGCTTAGTGAAGCGGGGTTTCTTCGTTTTGATGAGTTAATTCATCTGAAAAAAAAATGACATTGTTTTTCATGACTGTTTTGTAGAGCTTATCATTTGTAAATCAAATGTCAGGTTCTGATGTGGTTATATCCATGACCGGTTGTTTCTCATTTATTACATTATATCAAATTCGAAAATTGTCTTAAAACCGATTCCTCGGATTTCCTTTTTCGACAGCTCACTTTTTGCAAAAGTACAAATAGCTATTCTCTTAAACGGGGTCATCCTATCTCGTACTCAAGAGCTCGTGAAATTTTATTAGAAAAATTTTGGGGACTAGACCCTTCCACATTTGGGCTACATAGTATGAGGCGAGATTGGGCAACCTCTGCGGCTAACAGTTGCAAAGTCAATGACCGTGTATTAAAAAAACAATGCTGATGAAAGAAAGCGATTCTTGCTATATTGTTGAGAATAATGAAGAGAGAAAAACTGTTTCCCTTAATATGGGGATCTAAAGTTGGGTGTTAAATACCTAAGCCCGTTCTTTATTTGTCGATAAGTCGTTGCTTCGATGCGCAAACCACATCCACACTGTCTTATTGTTTTTTTTATTCATTATATTAAATAAAATCGGTCAAAGGTATGGTTATAAATATTTTATAATTGTTTGAGTTGATGAATTAAATTATAAGTTTTTATAACCGTTTGTTGTTTAGATTGTAGTCATTTGTTATGAGAATATTACGGTGTACACGTGATAACTATCATGTGGTATAGAAAATAAGGTTCAACGTTCAAGCTCGTGCTCTTGTAAGAGCGGGAAAAGTGTATCTCGTGGGTAGAATTGTCATTCGACGTTTGACATCCCTGCAAGCAACAACTCGGTAAATTCCGGCAAAAAGGTTTGCTCCACCCACCCATCCTTGTTGAAGGTATTTAGTATTATACATGACTGTACATAATTATATACGTTGTATATCTGAAGTATTTGTTTCTTTCAGATTTTTAATGTCTTCGAGTGTTTGTGAACAAACAGCTTGTGTGCAGTGGACAGTGATCATAGTGCGACAAGGACATATGTGGACTCCGTTTTCCAGTGGGTTGCGTAATCCATGTACGATTTAACGTGAATCAGTTATACATGTATATCATGTTTAATAAATTCTGTATATACAATATAATGATTGAGATTAATAATAATAATAAGTTTTTGCTTCCATACGCAAACCACACCCACACTGTCTTATTGGCTTTTATTTATTCCTTGTAATTAATAAAATTAGTCACAGTTATAGTATTAAATATTCTATAGATGTTTGAGTTGACGAACTAAATCATAATATCATGTACCGTTATTTCAGACGTAAACGTGAAAGAAACAATTAGCGCGCGAACGACATTTAATTAATATTACCTGTCAGAGTCACGCTCGGTCGACCGTCCGCAATAAGGCTCCGAGCAGTAATCTGCTACCTGACAGAGATAGGCGGTTTTACCAAGCGCGTACACAAATATTACTGTACATTTGATGTCACGGGTTACTTTATACAGTACTGCCGAATAAGCGGCGTATGATCAGGGTCCAATCAATTAGACCAACAAACAGACATCATATTACTATTTGTTTTGTTTCAATTTTAACCCTTATCATGCAAATTACGTCAATTTCATATTTGGAAACAGTTGTGGCATAAATCGGCGTATGATACTGATTTAGTCAGACAGATAGTCTTATAAATATATTTAGGAAAATGCATACATGTTTCAAAAACAAAGCAAATAAAATGTAGATAATCCGTTTAACAATACGGATACTGTTCAAGTTTACAATGTACATTTATTCCTTGCAAATAAAGTGTATACCTAGATCATACGCCTGAACAAGATATTTTACCAGGTTTGATCTGTTTCCTTGGGTTTGAAGAAGTTTATGTTAGTGTTTGTTGTATGTATGTTTGCTGTTATCACTGAGGTCCTAACCAAATTTATTAGAAAACAATATTATTTTTATGTGTCGAAACACTACCTTGACTGCTTCATGTTAAATCTTCACATACATGTATTAACTTAAATGTTGGTAAATAAATTGTGAGGGTGACGAAAATCTTGGATCCTAATGAGACGCCTAGTTACTTAGTGTTTGACACTCGGTTAGGGATAAGCCATGTAACCAAAAGGGGAGTAACAAATCATAGTACGTATTTATATTATCACTGAGATAAAAAAGGCTACACCATCCACAGCGTAAACGTGATCTGATTTAATTTAGTCTGTTGTTTTTGTATGTATGTTGTTAAAATTGACGTCCTCATTGAAAGTATTAAAATATTTCTTGTGTCGAAATAATACTTTGGTTGCTTCATTTTCAATCTTCACATATTAACTGTGTTTGTTTTTTTAATATACTGGCCGGGAGTTTGCTTGGATCTGAATAAAACGCCGAGTTACTTCGCGTTTCATCCGGATCTAAGTTAATTGAAACTCGGTCATTATGGTTCGGGGTAAACGGGTGTTGTACGTATTGTTTTGATTGTATGCTGTTATAATTGGCGTCCTCATTTTACAAAATATATTTTTTGTGTCAAAACAATGCTATTCCCATGAATAGTAGTCATCTTCTAAATAAAAAATGATATCACAGTATTAAGTACAGACCCTTAGTAGCTCGGTGGTTGATCATGATCGAAAATGTCAAGAATTGAGTAAACTTGACAGTGTCAAAAGGCTTCAACTGTAACGTGACCAAAGTATAACAAACAACAGGTGACCAAAATATAAAACACAGACTGTGTTGATCAATATCGGACGCCAATATACGTGGCGTCTAGTCCGGATCGAAGTTGTTTGGATTGGTCGTAACGAAACAATAAATTACATAATTATGTTGTTTTCTTTCGAGACACTAAATTAAAATCATCAGAACTTTTATGGTTAGTTTATTTGTGTGAATTGGTGTTTGATTTTGATCCAAGTCGTTTTAATCCACGATCTATGTATAAGATATAGTTTTTAAAGTTTAGGATACAATTGTATTGAAAAAAAGAAAGAAATACTTTCGGCAAGTTAGTTAAAAAAATAGGGAAAATATTAGATAGCGAAACGACTTCCTGCTAGGTAGCGAAACGACTGTAGCGAAACGTCTTGAGTCGCAAAAGTGCAAGGCAGCGAAATGCCGGGTTGCGAGACGTCCAGTTACCTTTTTTTAAAATGGCAGCCCCCTATCCAAATAGGAGAGTGCATACCTGGTATTTGTCATTGTCTTTAACAACTTTAATGATGCAAATATGATTGCTTTTTTATGGCTCACGTGTTTTAACATATAAATATTGTATTTAAACCAGAAAAAGACCCGTGCAGGAGAAGGGTATATTATTGAATTATTGCAAGCAAACTGTTGATGTTTTCAAAACTTTTGATAAACAATAACTTTATATGCATGTTATAAATGTGGCTCAATTTTACTAATATAATTCAAACCTTTACTTAATAAAGCACCTTATATTCCCTCAAACAGGAAACAACCAGATTAAACAGCTCGTGAAGGAACTTTCTGGTATGACCCTGCACTATTTGTCAACAAAAAACTACAACTATGACAAATGTTGACCCTTTTTTATTATACTAAAACATTTACACGAACATGCAAAAAATAATAATCAGTTCAACTTACATGTATTTAAATTTGAAGGCAAGGTAAATATGCATGAAGGAAAGTTTTTTATATAGCCATGCACAGGAAAAGTTTTCCTCGCCTCTGACAACAGTTTTTGTTGAGACTTCATCATGGCTTAACAATCTTAATAGTGGTTCACCTAAAATTTCTATCTATCAAATGTTATTGAAAATCTAATCAATGAATAATCATTTTTTTTGGTTTCAATGGCAACCAGAAATCTAAATGGGAAAATGTTTCGTTTTCGCAATTTTAAAAAGGTCATCTAGGGATGATTACTGCCAAAACATAGAAATCTGACCAGAGGTTTTGGGGTTTTGGGGATTTAAGAATATTTCAGTTTTCTATAAAATCACATATATGGAAATCGCGAGGACTCGGTGCTTTTGGGAAAAAAGATAAAACCTGATGATCATTCGATATTTATGCATACGTCTTTTGAGTACATATAAGATTAAGCTGCAACAGTTTTATAAGTTACCTCTATAAGAGACATCGATTTATGCATCTGCAGCAGATAACACCAGACATGTTGTTAACCTGTTGCATAAACAATATCAGTACGCTTTTAGTTATTACGTAACTGGTTGGGTATATTATGATGGGAATGTAGTCCCTTCTATAAATGATGACTCTTTAATACTTTGTTTGTTAAACATTAATGTATAAAGGGTTACCTTTTGTTTTAAAACAACTGTAAATTTATTTTAATTGAAATGTTAAACAACAGCAGATTTTATTGACTTTTGTATTACATTGAAAATACCTATTTCAATTCATTAAACGATTAGGTCGGATATGCATAAATAAATATCCATACTGATAGATTCGGCAAAGGGCATTTCCAAGCTTTATTACAATTTGATATTTTAAGATGTTTAGGATTTTCCCTGTTTTTCGACAGTTTTAAGTTTGAAATGCAAACTTACTAATAGCCATATCTGTACTGATAAGCAGTTACAGTTTTCCCCTGTTCCTTTTTCTGATATTGACGACAAATCCAACACAAAATCGATTCCATTTATTTAGAAGTATTAGAAGTATAAGCTGGCAAGATTCAACCAAGAACGAAAGATATCTCCGGAAAGTTCACCACTAGTTTTCGAAATTATTACGATCCGAAGATTTGTTTACTTTTAGTATGGTATGCACTGCTTAGTACAAAACACGTCTCTGTTCGAATCCTGGATTAAGACAAATGTGTTTTTACTTTTTATTACGTTACACTTGTCAAATTTTTTCAAATTTCAATTTCATGCACGTTATTTGTTAGTGTTTGGACGTGTATTTTAATGATTTGGAATTGTTGTTTTCTTTTTTTTCCTTTTCGAGACTTTAACTCAATATGTTTAATCCTATATGCAGTCAGGTATTGGGTAAACCATATAAAATACTCATCGTGATATATGTGGTGTGCTAAACATTATTAAACAAAGTTGTATTATTTCTTTAAAAATGAAACAGACACAAATATATACAGGTCCATCTATTTTCGATCTCACAATCTTCTGTTTCTTACTCTAGCACATTATGAGTCTGACCGGGCATGTGATAGCAGTTACTTCAAAGAAAAACATTTTGAACCGTAAGTCAAAGTGTATATGTTTTGCTTTCGAATCCGACGATTATCGAAGAAATGTCGCCGAATACTCAGATGTCTCAGTTTTATTTCGCTGAAAAGTAAAGATTTCAGCTAGGTGCACCTATACCACTAATCACACATAATTTATATTCATGTGTAAGTGTTTACCGGGTAATTTATGGACGTGATTGCCCGTCTATCAATTACCATTGGTAGCATTTATTAAGCAGGCTTGCAACCGACAGTTGCAGTCATGTGTTGAGCCAATATAAAACTGATACTTCACCAGGTTATAAGGAATTTAAAACATTCAACCCAACCAATTCAACACTAGTGTAAACACAGTATGCTTCACGCATGAACTCTTGTGAACTGATGCCTTGTAGGGGGATATTTTATCGTGGTGCATGGAAATTTACATTTTCACCGCTATGCAGTTAGATATCTGCTTAATGTGTCATCTGCTTGACAATGGATAGTGCAATTCACAAATCGGAAATCAGGGCTGGAGGTTCTAAAAAAAGGGTTAGATAAATCTATATGGCACCTGATATGTTCTTTTACTGTTATTAATTATTGCCGTGCTAGCGAGAAAAGGTTAAATTATGAAGATATAAAAACGCGGTTTATCGCTGAGGTCTTTTCCAAGACATGTAACTTTCCTATTTTAAAATAGTTTGGATTTTTCTGTTTTTTTCGTAAGATAGACAGTACTTTTATTAAGTTTTAAAAACAAAATTACTAATGACAATATCTTACTAATTACCGGTAATCGTGGTTTCTCTGTAATTTTTCTGATGTTGACGGTAAATCCGACAAAAATATCGAGTCCAGTTATTAAGTAGTATAGAAGTCAACTTATATCGAGGTGAATTTTGCCCTTTAAGCATTTTTTGTCAAAGCAAACGTTTGCCATGTTCTACTTAACACTACATGTTTTTGTATCTATCAATAACTATATTGATAATGGACCAAATTTCAAATGACATATTGTCAAGCATAAAATACATGAAATATAGGCAGTGTTAAGCCTCATAGACACACGACATGGATTTTTTTATCAGTCAGACGATTAAACAAGGTTAAAAATGCATATAAACTGACTCTACATGCAACGAGTCAGGGGGTAATTTATCTATGCAGAGTCAAAATCTTACATGAAGGATTCCTTTTTCTATTATATGGTTTGTGGGTCTGTTAGATAGAGTATATAGAGTATTTTGACCCAGGATCTTATTCAATGGGTGCCATTTTACTTCATTACACCGGCGTCTCACTGAACAAATACATTTGAACCTTGCTTATATCAGCAGAACACATCATTAGTAAAAATAAGTACACCAATAATAGAGGCTCAGGCAAGTGAGTATCCTTTCTGTAAGTTGATCATTAGTGCATCATAAATCTACCCTTTATATTCACTATATGTATTTGATGCTACGAGATTTTGCGGAACACTAGATAGGGATCCTTTTCGTTCTTATATTTACGAGGAAAGGGTTTCTATCCCATGTTGTATTATGCAGAGATATTCTGATATTAGCTTGCTATTGTCTTGTGAAATTTATAAAATAAGGTTTATATTTGGCCTAAAAAACATTGTATCTATTTTCGTTTTGATAGTATTGCTGTATATTGGCGCTGATTGGCTTATAGCTTGATAATAGTCAATCAAGAGATTTCTCTAGCGTCTAGCTATTTTGTTTTGATCACAGAATTTGCTAAAACTCATTTGCTGGCAGGCAACCAACCCGGTGACAGTGTTCGTAAATCATACCTCGGGGCATTGTTCTCAGACAGTTGACTCCAATGAATTGTCATCGGAAAATAGTCATCAGAACATTGTCTTAGTATAGAGACATGATGATGTGATTAGGTTTCATAATAGACTAAGATCTTATCGTTTCCAAATTCTAAATAACTTGTTTCATATATCATCATCTAATATTTCCTTGTATTAGTAAGGATTTGAGACCTAGCTCGAACCTACAGTGGCATAAGTCGACACTCGTTATGCTGAGACGCTTCCAAGTTTCTAGGAAGGTCATATTACTCTATGATGACTTCTTTAAAAGCAAGACACGAAAGGAGAATGTCGGATCTTTGCTTTGTGCCCATCCTGTTGTGCAATTGAATGCTGCTCTACAGTTACTCTGACTTCAGACAAGTCATTGAGTACGCTGATGATTTAAGAAAGTAGAAAATGATTTTTATAGGACTACGTTCTTCATAAATTTTACAATTAGATTTGACATT
>JAULCE010309841.1:0-10595 GCA_032359355.1 Macoma nasuta | reverse complement strand
TATCAGGCGTACTAAATAACTCTGAGTTGCAATTAGTGATTGTAATCAGCCCCCGAAAAGTTCGTCGATTAATCGACTAAAGTCAACTAAAAGGGACTGCATTAATATTTGTGAAAAAAGTTGCAAAACTACATTAGAACTAATGTGCCACAGGTTAAATGACTACTATAATACTCTTTGATGCTTAATAAAGTATTGATACCCCCAACAAACAAGTTAGGGATATATAGGATGATATAGAGAACTTAAAACAATATTTCTTTCAGTTAAAAGCTAGTGATAAAAGTGCAGTTTTTTTCAGAAGACACAGATGCATGCCTTCTACAGTACTATTTAAACATTTTCGGGTTTGGGCAAATTTCGTCAACGAATATTTTCGGCCGTCATCCAAGTCAGCGGGCCATTCGTCAACGATTCGTTGACTTTCTGATTAATCAGTACATCACTAGTTGCAATCCCTACGTATCGACACGAATTGTGCATACCAAAATTAGGTTAAAATAAAGAATGCTCAAAAGTTTTGAAGACATTTTAACTATGGGTGAGCTGGTTTAAGATTCAATGTGTAAAACATATATCCCGGACATTGGTCTCGTAGCTAAGTGCGGAATATTGTGAATGTGTTTCAGTGTGCCGGCTCACTCTACTTTTCAATCTGTTCAATGAGTCCAGTTTCCCCCCAATAATACTAATACTACTTATACTAATAATACCCTTTTATGTCCTATATTAAATACAGTTAAACCTCACTAACGCGAACACCTTAAACCCAGTGAATTCAGGAAACTGATGCATCGATCAGTACACTGCAAATCGTGGATAGACATATATAAAGCATCCCTCTGATCTGGGTCTACACTGTTTGCACAATACAGATGCATAACTCAGACAGTAGCATATTCATCGAGCCCATATTGCATGTCTTGCACATCTTCACTTCATAGTGACACTTCATATCAAGTTTTGTTGTATTCCAATCAGTAGTTTCTGAGAACTAGTGCTGACGAGAAAATGGTACTCGGTTGAACAGACGGATGTACAAAGCGACGACTATATACGCCCCACCCCCTATATTGTTTGAGGAGCATTACTTTTTTTTTATTAAGCATCAACTAGAGCTTGTTTTTGAAAAAATACATGTATTCCCAATGTTGACAATTGACCTCTAAGTGTGACCTTAACCTTTGAGGTACAGATCTGGGTCTTGCGCATGCCACACCAACTGATGACGATGAATGCATATACGAACTAATTTTAAATTCCATTGAGAAATCTCAGAGTAATGGTCCGGACAAGCTGAATTGAAGCCAATTTTGACCTTTGACCTCAAAGTGTGACCTTGACCTTTGAGGTACAGACCTGATTCATGCGCATGCCGCACCACTGATGATGAGGAATACATATGTGAAATAATTTTTAAATTTGGTTGAGAAATATCAGAGTTATGGTCCAGACAAGCTGAATTTGAGCAAATTTTGACCTTTTCCTCCAAGTGTGACCTTGACCTTTGAGGTACAGACCTGATTCCTGTGCATGCCGCACCGACTGATGATGAGGAATGCAAATGTGAAATAATTTTTAAATTCCATTGAGAAATATTAGAGTTATGGTCCGGACAAACAAATCCGGACGGACGGACGCGCCACCAATACAGGTCAAGGGGCCATTACCATTGTTCTAGAACAAAAGAAAAGGCCCCTTGTATACAATAGAACAAGGGGCCACACGGAGTGAGAGAAAGGTTCTTTTGTGTTAGGCTTCACGAAATGGCCCTCTAACCAGTTTAAGTTGCTCGGACAGACAGACAGACAGACGGATAGACGGACGGAAAGAACAAAATCAATATGTCTCCCCCCTATATGGGGAGACATAATAATAACTGTACCTCTCAGGAACCGAGATATTGCAGAATTACCTGCCTGTTCTCAGGACAGGTAGAATTTTGAGTCGTCCTGATATTTTAGTCAGGGTGGGGGGTACTGCCAAGAAAGTGCATGGGGGCACAATTCCTTGTGATATAAATCTATAGACATGGTTTGTATGAAGTCAGGGTTCCCTCTGGCCAGCGCAACTGGCGCCAATGGCCCCAGAAATAAAAATGTGGCGATAGAAATAGAAATTTTTAAATGGCGAAATTGACGGGCATTGTTATTTTTCAAATTGGCTTCCTTAAGGAAGCCAACTTGAAAAATAACAGTGCCCTTCAAATATAATGGCGCAAGAAAAAAAATACCCAGAAACCCTGAAAGTTTTAATGTTCTGAAGAAAAATGTAAGGATTTTTCAAGGGCATTTTCAGGCTTTAAAATTAACAAGAGGACCATAAAGGTCATATATCGCTCCCCTGATTAAAGGGTGACAAATACCATTGCAAATCATCTTCATGATATAGGACCACGCCTCTAGCGCCATATTTTTTACATACTATCATATTTCTTTGAACAACTATTGCTCATTTCTGTTAATTATTTTGAAATTGAACCAGTAGTTTTGGAGAAGAAGATTTTCAAAGTTTCCTTTATAGCCATATAAGGAAAACTGACCCCGCCCCTGGCGGCCATTTTTTATGAGATATCATAATTCTTTGAACAACTTTGGTAGAGGTGCACCCAAGGATCATTTCTGTGAAACTATTTTAAAATCAGACCAGTAGTTTTGGAGAAGAAGGTTTTCAAAGTTTTCTATATAGCCATATAAGGAAAACTGACCATGCCCCTGGCAGCCATGTTTTTTTAGATATCATTATTCTTTGAACAATTTTGTTAGAACTAAGTAGTCGAAGATATATGAAATGGTCATATAACTTGGGAGATCGTTTTTTGTTTTGTTTTGTTTCACATGCAAATATATATTATACTCATGTAAAGTTTGCGAAATTACAAAGTGCGTGATTCTCACACTTCACATAAAAACCACAAAGAAGAAGAGTGAGAATATTACCGCTATTCTAGCATTTTTTTGCCGTTTATGTGGACTTGATGTGGACAGGGTCACGCTACAGAAATCGCAATGGCTCTTACGTGATTTCGTTAATGTAGAAATTTGACCATTGGTCATGCAGGTTGGTACTAATTTCAACCATTATTCGTTCATTTACTTTCGTAATTTTTTCCCTCAGAAAACATATAATACACCGGTATAGCTATTGACCTAAGGAACTTTTGCCAGAAAAGAGACCAAATCTTCTAGTTTTCGACACTATTCTCTTAACATGTAATAGAAAAGTAGCCGTAGCTATTGACACATGTTGGAATGCTTTGTATTAACATTAAAGTGTGATGCTTTTCTTACTTTGGACTGACAAGTTAATGCTTGAAGTAATTATCGAATATATACGCACGAAAACCGGTTTCTACACGGACAATACACCTTTTACTGTAAAACTATTACAACTTATCCCCAACAGAGAAATGCATTTTTTTCTAGTCATATTGAGAGATGGTAAAAAAGGTGGAAAAATAGCAACAACATAGGTATACTCTTTTTGGCGTATCATGAAAAATACATGTACAAATCACATCCGGTAAAAAGCACACCCAACTTGAATGATTTCAACATTGAATTTTTTTGATACATACAGTATTTATGGAATAACAATTACACTGGCATATTGCAAAATCTACCTTTTTTATGTTGCAACAGCATAACGAGCCAAAACAGGCATTTTTAAGCCATTTACAGCATTCTGGACTAGATATTTGTCATCATAGATATGTAAAACCATACATTGTGAGAGAGGTTTTCTTAATATCTATAAAGGGTTGGGTCCGTTTTGGACCGAAATTGGCCCAACTTTTCATGAAAATTAAAGTTATCATTAAAACAGCACACAAACATTACAACTTATGTAGACACTTCGAGTGATCGTTAGCGAACCTTGAAATTGATGACGCAGTTGTCATGACGTCATCATGACGTCACTAAATGCTCCATTTCCGCGTTAAAATGGAAAAACTCGCAAAATTGCGGCAACTTTGACTAAATTCACTTGGACGGCACTCATTAACCAACGAAAAATTCAAGGTGAGTAATGATGTTTACCTTACCCATATTTGTGCAAAATATTTCGATGGTTTACGCCTGCCAACATGATCAAAATTAAAAAAGTATCTCCGCTAAACGCCCACTGTCTAACATTGTAAACAACGATATAAATGGCGTCATTAGAGACAGGGGAAATAACCAAGCTATCTCTCGGTCCGGCCTCAGCTTACTTCGCTACAATGATATTATCTTGAGTTATTGGTAACAAAGTTTTCTGTTTCAAGTTATATATTCGTTTTGCTGATTTTAAAATGTAGCCTATTCAAATATTAGCGTGCTTATAGAGAAACCCTTATAGATGCATAAACTGTCCATTCATGAGCGAATGCTCTAGATCTGGACTTTAATATTTACAATTCCTGAGAAGAAATTCTCAGTCATCAGTCTATGTGTAGATCTAGCGATACACTAGACTCTGAGTTCTGAGAGCCTGTACGATTGATCATTGCTTTTAAATGTAGATCTACTTACACTACAATGCAGTTTTAGCCGGGTGTATCAGACACCGAATAACTAAGTTGGTGGTCTGTGTGAAACTGCTTGATGACGAACACATATTATATACTGATACGCTGATTATAAAATGAATGTTTAATGGAAAGCGATATAAAATGTTTTTTATGCTCCCACCACTAAAAGAGGGGGACATATAGATTGCCTTTGTCCGTATGCCAGTACGTACGTCTGTACGTACGCCCGCCCGTCTCGAAAATTTTGTGTCGCGCGTAACTCTAAAAACGTGTGTACTACAAACTTTAAACTTTATGGATATATAAGTCTGTGTGTACTTCTGCACCTGGTAATTTGATCCGCCAAAAATTCAATATTTACAAAGTTAACTGTTATTGGCCTTGATTTTTTGAAAATACGGCATCAATTGACAAAGCGCATCTGTGTCCTACGGACATCTTTTCTAGATGAGATAAGAGTTTTTTACCTTAGTTTACTCGATCGGTATCTTGAAATCATGGTCCACTCTTTTTTAAATTCATTTTTTCTAAAAACAACGGATCTAGAATTTATCTCATTTTTGTTTTTTTATGAAGGCCCTTCCACACATAAAATAGGCCTACATGATGGTTCACAGAATGGCCTAAATCAAACGTTGGCGAAAATGAGATGCTGAAATCCATGTAGACACGAGAAAAGGTACAATATCAGTCAGTCCCTAATTCTCTATATGTCTGTATTTGTCTGTCTGTGTCTTTCTCTCTGTTTATGGATGTTGTAAAGGGAATATGATCACATCATGTTAGAAGATGGCGATACTATGACGAGGCGTCTAGAATAGGCATATGGTTATGATTCTAAAGAAAACCCCTAAGTTATAATAATGCTTATTTCAAAAGAACATTTTAAATTAGTTTTATACCAAGATATATCTCAACTTTCACATTTCGGAAATTATTTTGCGTCATCAGTATACAGAACTATCGGTATTGAAGTAAATGTATTTTTGTTAAAATATACAACGTTAATTGAATACAACTTTGTTTATTACTGATAGGCCTTACCGACTGTTCACGACGACGTCTTTGTCTGTCTGGCTGTCTGTCTGTCTTTTTCGCTTTCTATTTTCTCACACAAATACACACGACCTACGGCGCGAACGATAGTGAAGAACTAACACATAAACCTGTATGAGTTGCATACACCTGTACATCATTTAAACCACTAGCTGACAATTTTATTTCCACATGATAGGGGACAAATAGCAAACGGTGTTGTGGAATGTATGGATCTACATTGTTTGCACTGATAGAGAACACATTATCGACTGTTAGAATCCGAGTGTGAACATGTATACACCGTGATCAGGCGCCGCATTACAAATCCGGTGGCTGGTCATGGTCTTTTTAATTTCGTTTAAACACACTTCTATTTAAAAAAAAAATTAATGACAATGCTTACTATATTTGAACTGATTTCAATTGTTTCTATTTTAGGTTTACATAAAGATTTTACAAAATGGCTGGCAACATTGAGAGAACACGGCGTATCTGTACAGTGTGTTCCAAACGTCTGAAGATCAAGGACAGTAGACCTTTAACGGGCACACAAAATGCCCAATTAAGACAATTCATTGAGAAATCTTTTCTCATACATATAAGTCATGATAGTATTGTTTGCAACACATGTAGGCAGAAATATTACTTAGAGCTTAGAAAGAAAACAAACCTAAAAACAGTTGATCCTGATCACGATGCCAGTGATCCTTTATACACGCCCTCTGTACAAAGCTTACATACATCTAGCGAGGATAAAATAACACTTGAAATTCCTCGAGCTGGGGCTAGTCATTCTTGTTGTTTTCTGTGTCGAAATACTGGGCCAAATTTGATGGCAGTAAAACAAGCCACAAGGTACCAACTTTTTCTAGAAACTGGCATTCTATTGTCAAAAAATGTCCAAAACATTTTGACAACCGCATGCTGAATGGTGAGTCACTAGAAGGGATTCGAACACAGAACATAAAGACAAACAAAGACAGTGAGTTTATAAAAACTGAAATCACCGAATAAATCTATCATGTTAGAACAGTGGCAAATAACTAGAAGGAAAGTCGTATAAAGTTTGATGTTACACTAAAAGATAATGACTATGAATTTTTAACTAGTTTCAGCAAATCAGACTGAACTGGTTTAAACCCCCAGTGGCGTGTTTGTCACTGACCGTTCCACGGCGGTATTCCTATATTTACTGACATGCATTCATCTAAGCATCGAGATCCAAGTACTTGTCATGGAATCTTTCTTACAAAGATGAGATCTGGATTATCGAATAGATTGCTACTTTATTTAACATGAAAAAGATATAGAAGCGTGCAAACCGTAGATGCATTGACAAAGTAAGACAAATTGCAGGATAATTCGTGACTGAAAATGTTGGATTCCAACATAATTATATCTAGAAAAGATGTAATTCAGAAAAAGACCAGACCTTTGGCAGAAATGTTGATGAGTGAAAATGAGTGTAGCCCGCCGGCACATTCTTGTTTTAGATGGTACATACTTATACATTCAGAAAAGACATTTTATTTAAATTCCAGCGCCGTACCTTCTCCATGCATAAAAACGACCACTAGTGAAACCGATGATGGTTGTTACAACATCTGGTTATATAGTGTCCGTACTTGGTCCTTTTTCTGTCAGACAACAAATATAGTGACGCCTCCATCTTGAACCACATGATGAACAAAAATAGTGAAGATATAAAATCATGAGTTCAGGAAGGAGATGTTTTTGTCGTTGACCGTAGATTTAGGGATGCAATTCCTCTCCTACTGTGTTAGGTATACGAAACGAAATGCTCGCATTCCTGCCAAAGGGCCAGTCACAATTTCCGTCGTCTGAGGCCAATTGTACGCGTCTCGTTACTAAAGTGCGATGGGTTGTTGAATCCGTAAATTCAAGATTAAAACAATGGCAGTTTTGCAGCAAAACACTTAGTAATACTCATCTGCCAAACATTTGTGATTATTTGCGAATCGTGTGCGCCATGTTGAATAATACAAAATTCCATTGTCCTTTACACTTTACACAAAATACATTAGTAGACATTGAGGTAGCCAGTAGGATGGTAGCTCTTTCTAGAGAAAAAAAACTCTTGAGCAACTAGTGCAAGTTACAAACAAAAACGAATGGGGTTGGGAAAAACCGGACTTGCAACCGCTCAATAACTTAAACTATTTCCCGACTCTATCTCAGGAGAAGCTCCGCGAAATGACAATAGGTGTATTTATCATAAAACTTGCCCCATTTTCCACACGGTATCATTTTACGAGCGGCACGTATGCTATTTTTGTATTGAGGAAATTCAAAAGTGTGTTTCATGTTAAACTTCAGAGCCGGCACACTTCAGCTTTAAAACACAAGCTGTGGATTAATTCAATGGTCTTGAGGTACGCTCCTGGTATTGTACTTGCCAGTCCGGAACAAGAGTAGTTGGATATTGTATTCTTAAGAATGATGCATAACCTACAACTCAGACTAGCTACTCTTGTTGTATATTCATATTTTGAAATGGAGGTGATGGGTTTATTTTATGGGTGGGTTCAACCACCAAACGTTCTTTCCCTTTACCTTAGATCACATGTTGCACACAGGTCGTGCAATGTCTTGAAACGATCGCAGCGCAGTCTTGTTAAGATCCGGAACTGGTCTTGGTGCGTCTTTGTGGGTCTTGATGAATCTTGGTGTGGTCTTGATGGGTCTTGTTGGTTCTTCGCGTGGTCTTGGTCGTAGTGAAGATAGTCCACACGACCCTTCGTGACTTCGCTTCGACCTGTCACGGCCTCACTACGACCACACGACGTTGCCTCGTCCATGATGTGACTTTTCACAACCTTTACTTTGATCGGGTTAGGTCGTTGAATATTTTGAATATGTTCATAAATTTGGCCACGACCAATGGCCCTTCTCGACGCCGCTGCAACCCACTCGACGCTTCTCGAGTAATGTGGAGAAACACTGATCGTGGGAAAGGGGCTTAAAAGTATAGTCACAACGGATCATACGACATTTTGTCGTAGTAGACCCCATAAAATATTTGTCTTGTCCAGATCTTGCAACATTCCCGAAATCTATTTCGTGTGGTCAAAAGGGCTACAACACGTGTACGATAATTTGTCGATGGGGACGCGATAGAAATAAATTTATGTAATGATAATATCGGAGATTGCCTATTTATATTACATAGTCCGGGGACGGACGTCATACGCGTGACCACCGACTGATTTTCGACAGTCGCACAACAGTCTTGAGATTTACGTACGACTGTCGTACGCGCAGCCTACGAATGCGTAGTCATTACGCGCGTCACGCGCTATTATTTAATTCTATCGCGCCCCCCATTACCAAACCATATTGAAGGTGTCGTAGCCTTTTGTGAAATAAAATAGATTTCGGCCATGTTGCAAGATCTGATCTAATGGTAGTCTGCATATAGTGTTCTTAGTGGCTTTCAAGGGAGGACTCAACTTAAGAGTGGCAACGTGTTTGATCTTAATCCATCGCTTGCAATGGCCAGTGCCTAATGCTAGACACACGCATAAGGTTAAATGAGTTTACACCTGATCAGACTCTCAATTAACTTATCAAGCTAAAATCTTGCTCAATCTCAAAAATTTAAATTGAGATTTTCAATTTCAATGTCACACTACTAAAACTTTATCTGCCAGCAAAAAATGGATGTTTTTACTGAGAGTCATAAAGTTGTTCCAATAAGGTTACGGGCGATTTCTGGCATGACTGAGAGGGTTTCAGAGGAATAAGGAGACTGAAGACTCGCAATTATGCGATAGTTATACATCCAATTGCAGTGGCAATGAAACAAATGGTCGATAACTGTTTTAACCCCTTCACTGCCTCCTCCCCCAACTTTAGTGTCATATGCAAACAGCTTAGATCCGGCTGAGACGCCAAGTAACTCGGCGTCTCATCCGGATCAAAGCTGTTTTACACTCAGACAATCTTTTTTGAAAAAAATAAGTGAATCTATAAAGTTTAAGCATGAAGTAGACAAAGTATTGCGCATGAGCATAATTTATGTGGCAGTGAAGGGGTTGCGTTAAAGCATGACCTTAGCATACAACATTAATTGATAGTGGTACAAGGCGCCGGGTAACATCCGGGTCCGAATTCCTTGCAAGAGTTATCAACATCTGGTGGTCTGAATCATGCGGTTAGACTGGTCATTATCGCGCTAACTACAAACTACAGGGAGTAGTCACCCATGCAGTAAGAAAACGTTATCTTTACAACGTGTAAGATAATTCAGTTGTTAAAGCGGTTGTGGATAGACAAGGTTGCAGGTAACATTTTAGGGGGGTGTTTTTGTCATAGCAGCTTTTGTTAACTCTTAATACTCTATTTGTTTCTTCCCATGATCATCAGTATGACTAATATGTTCATCACCATCATCTGTCTTATCATCGCTATCGTCATCACTATGATAATGATAATCATGGTCAAGATAATCACGACAATCATATGCATGATAATCATGATCAAGATCATCTTCATCGTCATGAGCATGACTATGATCATCTTCATCGTCACCACCATCACCATCATCATCATGATCAATAACTTGTTTTCTCTCTTTTTCCAACTCTTTTGAATTCTTCTTTTAAATAATTATATCACATGCAGCACTCCAGATATATAAGCTTGCGTAAATTAATCATTGTTTAACAAGTTTCGACATGACTTCTTTACAAATCCCTATGTTGGGACCATTCATTAGAATCGTCTTGGAAAGACGGTTGAATTAAATTTTCGCATAGGTCTCTATAGCGATGGGCATATGATATGTTAACTATGTTCACATTTGGGAAATAAAATATGTTTAAACTGTAAATATGTAGCTATGTCACTTGTTACTATTGCTTTATGCCACTTCTAAATGCTTATTCGTGTGATACTGTAGTTTGATCAATCCAAAGTTTAAGTTTTAGATTGAGCAATAACTCAGCTTAGGATGTTGAGAAAAGGCCGGGCTAGGCGCTGCAAGTCCGGAATTTACACATTCTCAGACTTGTGACTCATGAAT
>JAULCE010309730.1:0-10596 GCA_032359355.1 Macoma nasuta | reverse complement strand
GTTATGGTAATACTTTAAAACCCAGTCACACATGAGTCTGCAATCATCTGCGACCTAGAGCTATCTTCAGTGGGACATGATCGTGGCAAATGTTTGAAGCTCAAACATACTGCACTTGTGTTAAACAATAGTTATGGTAATGCTTTAAGTCACACATGAGTCTGCAATCATCTGCGACCTAGAGCTATCTTCAGTGGGACATGATCGTGGCAAACGTTAGAAGCTCATATATACTCCACTTGTGATAAACAATAGTTATGGTAATACTTTAAAACCCAGTCACACATGAGTCTGCAATCATCTGCGACCTAGAGCTATCTTCAGTGGGACACGATCATGGCAAATGTTTGAAGCTCATATATACTCCACTTGTGTTAAACAATAGTTATGGTAATACTTTAAGGCCCAGTCACACATGAATCTGCAATCATCTGCGACCTAGAGCTATCTTCAGTGGGACACGATCATGGTAAATGTTAGAAGCTCATATATATTCCACTTGTGATAAACAATAGTTATGGTAATACTTTAAGGCCCAGTCATACATGAGTCTGCAATCATCTGCGACCTAGAGCTATCTTCAGTGGGACATGATCGTGGTAAATGTTAGAAGCACATATATACTCCTGTTGTAATAAACACTAGTTATGGTAATGCTTTAAGACCCAGTCACACATGAGTCTGCAATCATCTGCGACCTAGAGCTATATTCAGTGGGACACTATCATGGCAAATGTTAGAAGCTCATATATACTCCACTTGTGATAAACCATAGTTATGGCAATGCGTTAAGACCCAGTCACACATGAGTCTGCAATCATCTGCGACCTAGAGCTATCTTCAGGTGGACACCATCATGGCAAATGTTTGAAGCTAATATATACTCCACTTGTGTTTAACAATAGTTATGGTAATACTTTAAGACCCAGTCACACATGAGTCTGCAATCATCTGCGACCTAGAGCTATCTTTAGTGGGGCACGATCATGGCAAATGTTTGAAGCTCATATATGCCCCACTTGTGTTAAAAAATAGCTATGGTAATGCTTTAAGGCCCACTCACACATGAGTCTGCAATCATCTACGACCTAGAGCTATCTACAGTGGGACACTATCATGGCAAACGTTTGAAGCTCATTTATACTCCACTTGTGTTAAACAATAGTTATGGTAATGCTTTAAGGCCCAGTCACACATGAGTCTGCAATCATCTGCGACCTAGAGCTATTTTAAGTGGGACATGATCATGGCAAATGTTAGAAGCTCATATATACTTCACTTGTGATAAACAATAGTTATGTTAATGCGTTAATACCCAGTCTCACATGAGTCTGCAATCATCTGCGATCTAGAGCTAATTTCAGTCGGACATACTCATGGCAAATGTTAGAAGCTTATATATACTCCACTTGTGATAAACAATAGTTATGGTCATGCTTTAAGGCACAGTCACACATGAGTTTGCAATCATCTGCGACCTAGAGCTATCTTCAGTGGGACATGATCGTGGTAAATGTTAGAAGCACATATATACTCCACTTGGATAAACAATAGTTATGGTAATGCTTTAAGGCCCAGTCACACATGAGTCTGCAATCATCTGCGACCTAGAGCTATCTTCAGGTGGACACTATCATGGCAAATGTTAGAAGCACATATATACTCCACTTGTGATAAACAATAGTTATGGTTATGCTTTAAGACCCAGTCGCACATGAGTCTGCAATCATCTGCGACCTTGAGCTTTCTTCAGTCGGTCACGATGATGGCCATTGCCTGAAACCTTAACCTTCCAAACTAAGTAAAGCCTAGTCAAGACTACCGCGGTTACCCAATACTACATGCGACTGTTAAAGATTGCCTACGACCTCGTGGTCTCAGGCGATCTTTAGCAGATCATAAGCCTATGTGTTACTGGGCCTTTATGCTACTCCTAGATGCAATGTTATTTGATAATCAACTGGACTTGACATAGATCTACATGTTCCATACATTGTCGGTGTGTTTTGTAAAATACATAACTGCCTTTTGGAAAATGGCACTTACGTTTTTTCAAACATAACTGACATTAAAAAACTATATCTCTTTGTCTGTTTTTCACGTAAATAAACTCAAATTTTGACACCTGTGTAGCAGATGGCTTTTGAAAAAAACACAAATAGAAAATGGAGCATTTGTGTGTTTGTTTATAATGAGCCAATGTTCCATTTCCCCAATATGTTTTCTAAACTATTCAAAGTTAGAACGTTTCTTGTTCTTTAATATTCATCCTTTTCACCAGTTTCTTTCAGTGTGGACAAGTCTGACAATAGTATATGATGTGATAGAATATAGGTTCATGGTATGGATAACGTTTGTTTGTTTTGTTTGTGTTGGGTTTCACGTCGCTTTGACAGTATTTCATTTCGCGACGCTCGGCTAATTACTAGTGGAGGAAGACCCCAGAAACCCGTCTGAGTTGCAAGGACGGACAACTGGGTAGAACCACTGACCTACCGCAAGCAAGCCGGAAAGCTTTCTTACATTAAGATGTTCACGCCTTGCGAGGATGGAGACTCTAAGGGATTGCCAGTAAGAAATTATAACCCATGGCTAACGGAACCCCCCTCCCCCTAGCATAATTAACTCTCTGAATGTTGCAGGCGAAACAACGCGATGGCATGGTGCAAAACTATTGTTTTGAGCTCCTTCACATTTCTTCACATTTGTAAAGGAGTTACAACAGTTACAACAGGGTAAACATGTCGCTTCGACAGTATTTCAGTCATTTCGCGACGCCCGATTAATTACTAGTGGAACCTGAAGATCCCAGAAACCAGTCTGAGTTGCACAGACGGACAACTGGGTAGAACCACTGACCTACCGCAAGCCGGCCGGAAGGCTTTCTCACATAAAGATTTTCAACCCGGACGGGTATGGATAACGTTGCAGTAAAATTTTGTTTTGGTTGTCATAGTAATCTAAATTTTATCAGTATATTTAGTAAATGACTATGTGAGTCCTACTTGGCCCCTTGAACCCTTTCACTTATATAGACTCAAAACGACATTGCAAAACAAGTGAAGTCCCAGATCAGACGCCGCCTTAGGAGGTGGCGTCTGGTCAGAAACCTCACTTTTTCGCAACAAAATTTATTCATAATATAAGAGTATAGGAAAAAACCAAGACCAATTTAATGATTTCTGCTATTTATTAGTTATATCAATTGATCAAAAACCAGTTACCATCGGCTATTTTAAACTTGGCGGCAACACGCTTTACTCCATAGATACGCATTGTGACACCTCTGTAGCAGATGACCTTTGAAAACATTGTCGGAAATCGAGCATTTGCTCATTAAGGGCAAATGCTCAATTAACTACAATGTATTCAATTTCTTTTTTCAAAATTGAAATTTTCCTTATTACGTATTTTCCTTTATATATTCATACTTTTCATTATATACTTTCATTGTGAATGAGTCTAAATTAGCATTGGAGATAAAAGGGTAAACCCCAGAATCCAAATCTTATCCATATTAACCACAATCAATGCGAATTTACTTATTGTAAACATAGTAATCAAGATTGTTTTCAGTACAAATAGTAAAATGTGCATATCTATAACATGGATTTGGTGGGTGTCAAACTTTAAGTTCAAACACTGATTAACCCTTTCAAATGGACTGTTCCAATTTTGAAGTATAACTAGTTTATATTGACATCTTGAGGATGCTCTTACCCTAATATAAGAATATGACAAACAGTGTAGCCCCCTGAACAGAGGACTCCTTCAGGAGCCCATCGATCTGGATCTACACAGTTTGCAAAGGTAGCATAAAGTTTCTCCTTCCCGCAGTGAATAATTTAAGGTATCAAGGATGTCCCATGCTTAACATTTCTGTTACCATAGCAACAACGAGTTCAGTCTGGAATGTTATTATACTATTCACATTGCTTTCAGTATGCATGCCAAGTTTTGTAAAGGTAGCATCAACAGTTCTTAAGATACATGTATAACAGGTTCCAGTTGAGTTGGGTTTTACAGCACTGTAAAACTGTATAGGTAATATGGTGCCGTTCAGAAAAAAATGTTGCTGGATCAATTAATTGCTGGATATTAAATAAAATAGAATCTTATATTCATGGTCATGGTATATTTAAAAACAACAAAACAAATTGTCAGATCCTGTACACAACTCAACAGAGCTTCGTTTTATACAGTTTCTAGCTCGTATTATATTTTAAATATACCATGACCACGAATGTGAGATTCTCTATTTACAGCAAAACCTTTGATGATCAGGATCCATATTCATAAAGCTTCGTATCCCTTTCCTCCGCACAAGCACTTTTTCTCGCCTTTGTAACTGATGACTTTTTGAAAACATTGAAGGAATTTGAGCATTTACTCGTAATGAACAATTCCATGGCTCGGTGAAAAACTATTGTTACTCCTTCACATTTGTGAAGGAGTTACAATAGATTTGCACTAAGCCATAGAAGTGCTCCATTTCCTACAATAGTTTTAAACGATCCAAAAATGGCATTCTTCTTTTGCTTATATAGTCTCATATATTTCAACATTCGTTGTGGGTTAGTCTTAAAATAGCTTGTGGAGGAAAGGGTTATAAGAAAACCTAGGAATTTCCCTAAATTTTCCTCATCCTCATGACACACCCACAAGCCTGTAAAACTTCAATAAGTACATGTATGTATACTAGTTACATTCATTCAACCCTTTCATCCAAAAGCTAATTTTAAATTTATCCGAGCGGAAATAATCAGATAAAAAATATGAAAATCTAGGCAAAAGAAAAATGTCATTTTTGAATTGTATTGAAATTATTGTAGGAATGGAGCATTCGCTTGACACGAACAACTGCTTCATTGCTTACAGTTACCAATAGCCGTCAGTTACAGAGGCGCTTCAAGGCGCTTCTCTGGAGGAAAGCGTTTAAACATAGTTTAATTATAAATAAATTAAACTAATACACTTTTCACTCCAAATGTCAAGTGCTAAGCAGTCCTGCTGGTTGATGTGATGCTGAGTACCATCCATTCTCGTGGTTTAGTCCATACCCGTTTCTGAAACTGACATTTTGGCGGGAAACTTTGACAGCTGATGAAACAATAGACCAAAAGGTACGAAATTACATCAAATAAACGTGGACACAATATACTTTAGCATGATTTTGACTCTTTCATCATTACAGGTCAGTAATGTTAACTATTGATTATATTTGCAAACAGTTCGGAACCAGATAAAGCATAACACAAGGGTGGTGCCTGATCTGAGACCCCAACCTATGTTGCACACAGATTATATCCTTTGGAAGACTGTTACGTAAAATTACGTAATCGTAGTAACCTTTGCAAACTGCTTGGAGCAGGATCGGATGCCGAGTAAGTCTAATAACGCTCCAAGCTGTTTGAAACTCAGATTGTACTGATTCTAGGTTTCCAATCTGCAATAGCAATATTTCATATCTTGACACTGGATGGTAAGATTTTAATGAAACTTTTCCGCTTTAAAAACATTCAAAAATAAAACAGTTTCACCGAGAGTTTTTTCAAGTTGTTTTGTATTTTGGGGAATTAATCTATATTTAAGTTAATTTTGAAGCCTATGGGGAATATACAATTTTTGTGATTATGATAAAATGAATTTGATTATCGAGAAAAACTCTCGGTAGAAAGCTGCATAAGATGATTCTGTTTCAAATTTCATAAAGAAATCTAAAATTCCCCGTAGGAAAATGGACAAAATTACGTTTTTAGTTTTCAGGGGAGATAATTCATGCAAACAAAATAATCAGGGGGAGGTAATTTCAAGAACGTTTGTCACTATATTACATCAATTTGGACCTTGGATTCCAATGTTTGACATTTTTACAGCTTACATTGTCAATTTATATGCATGTTTTTGAATGTATTGATGGCCATTGCAGATTGGATACCTTAAATGAATATGTATAAATGCGAGCAGACCACCAAAATGCAGACAAAAATATCGCAGACGACAATTTTTGGTCTTTCAAAATATATCGCTGAAAGTTTCTTGAAGCCATCATTATACAGTGTCTGAATTATCTGAGATACAAATAATTATCCCATTATCTAGATCCATATTGTCGAAAGAGTTACAATACTTGTATAATCTTTCAATGTGTTAATTTCGTCGTCTGTAGGACACTACAAAATCCTTTGCACAAACAAATGACCACTTAATTGGTGGAAAGGTTTGATAAGACTTACGAAGATTTATGAATGAAGACACTCCATTATTAACGATTTCCTCGACAAGCTATTTTAAGACTAATCTACAAGAAAAGAAACTGATTGAAAATTAGGTTTTGAATTGTATTGAAATCATTTTAGGAAATGGAGCATTTGCTAATCTCATTAATGCGCCGTCCGGGATATCAAGATTTATTTTTGTTACAAGCAAATGCTCTATTTCTTAAAAATGCAGTCATCAGTTTCAGAGGCGCTAAAAGGCCTTTTGTTGAGGAAAGGAACGCAAAGGTATACACTCATTGTGACACCCATTGAATTCCTTTGGCATATGTGTCGAAGCCATCATTGCTTGTCTAACAAGCTTAACCTCTGATGTTACGGACAGTCATATTATGACTCGAACTTCATTGAAATAATAAAAGAGTTACGTTACGAGCAAATGATTCATTGCTACAATATCTTCTCAATAGCCTTCAGTTATAAAAGTGCTAAAAGGCGCTTCTGTGGAGGAAAGGGCTGAACATGAAACGGTTTTACTCAAAACCTCATAATGGTTTTATGATAAAAAGATAGAATAGTAAATGGAAAGGAAAAATGCAAATCTCCATTTCCCACAATGTTTCCAAATGCAATCTTTTACAAAGGTGTATAAAGGTGAATCTATGACGTAAAAAATAATGGTAGTAGTATAACTAATGAAGTGAGGATTAAAGAAAAGTGGTGAAATATACCATGCTATGGCGAGTAAAGACAATGGTAAAATAACACGACTATTATTATACATTAACATACGAGTACAATTTGGTGAACATAAAATTGACATACTCTGTTTAACCCTTTCAGCGCTGACAAGTGTATATGCCTTTGCAAACAATTTAGACCTACTCTGTAAAATATATGAATATAAAAAGGATTTTACCCCAATAACTCATATTGACTGGCCATATTTCACAATTGGAACAGTCCATTTTAAAATTCAGCATCAAAAGGGTTAACCCTTTAATCCATATACACATAATACACCTGCACACGCTTTTTGTAACCAGTATAGACTGAGACCACCTTAAGGGGCTGTCTGATCAGAGTCTGCACCGTTTGCTTTGCCTATGGATCTGTTTGACCCGAGTGGTAACCTGTCTGCTAAGAAAAAGTGTGCTTTATATACTGCAATGTTTGAATAGTATTCAAAGGGGGCGGAGTCTAAACATAAATATTCATGAAATAATGGTTTAAACATCTATACACAAACCACATACTATGTATACTTATAAACTGCATTATTTGATTAATATTCAAAGGGGACAGAGTCCCAACATAAATATTCATGAAATAATGGTTTAAACATCTATATACAAACCACATACCATGTATACTCAGCCTAATTACACTGAAGAGAAACAGCACAAACATATCCCAAAATGACTCAGCCTCTCATGCTCATTATGAGCAAATGCTCCATTTAACACAATGTTTTCAAAGTCATTTAAACTTGGTGATTTCCTTTCTATGAGGTACTTTTCCTATTCATGTACTTTCATTGTAGATACGTCTAAACATAGCATATGAGTAGATATGTCTTTTAAATAACATAAGGAGCAGATGACCCTCTCTTAGGTACTTTTCCTATTAACGTACTTTCTTGGAAGATACGTCTAAAATAGCATAGGGAGTCAAGGTTTATATGCAATAAAATGAACGCTTCCCTTCATTGATTGGCCATTCGTTGGGTTTCATTCTTGATGGCCAAAACGCTCAATATTTGGGATTAGCTTAGGATACAAGTCACAAGAATAAGTCGTGAATTACGTAGTACCGCCTGCTGTCTTCATTTTGGCCATATAACAAGTCATATATTACACTTGCTTCACTCGTTATCTTGATTAAACCCGCCCACATACATTCGTGCGCATGCGTGCACTCATGTAAAGTGAGCAGGTTTAATCAAGCTAACTCGCAAAAGCAGTGCAATATATATTGGTCTAGTTACATGACTGTAATTGTACCATTACATGCAATGTGATGAACATAAAACTGACATAGACTCTGTTGAACCCTTTTCTTCATATACACATCAGACACTTTTATATGCTTTTTGTAAACAACATAGACTGAGATCGGATAGCTCATATAAGGTTGTCTGTCCAGAGTCTGCACTGTTTGCATTGCTATGGATCAGTTTGACTCGAAAATAAAAAGTGTGTTTTATATAATGGCAATATTTGAATAATATTCAAAGGGGCGGAGTCTCAACATAAATATTCACGAAATAAAGGTTTAAAAATCTCTATACAACCCACATACCATGTATACTCAGCCTAATTACACTGAAGAGAAACAGCACAAAAAATATCTCAAAATGATTCACCCTCTCAAGCTCATAATAAGCAAATTCTCTATTTTACACAATGTTTTTAACGTCATTCAAAATTGGTGATTTCCTTTCTATGAGGTAGTTTTCCTATTCATGTACTTTCATTGTAGATACGTCTAAACATAGCATATGAGTAGATATGTCTTTCAAATAGCATATGGAGTTGGATATGTCTTTAAAATAACATAAGGAGAAGATGACCTTTGAAAACATTGTGGGAAATGGAGCATTTGCTCATGAATGGCAAATGCTCAATTAAAAACGATGTCTTCAATTTCTTTTTTAAAAGTTGGATTTTTTTCTTGCCTTTAGATATTAATACGTTTCATTATATACTTTCATTGTGAATAAGTTTAAACAAGCATTGGTGATAAAAGGGTAAACCCCAGTATCCAAATCTTATCCATATTAACCACAATCAATGGGAATTTACTTATGGTCAACAAATTAATCAAGATTGTATCGGTACAAATAGTAAAAAGTGCATTTCTATAACATGGATTTGGTGGGTGTCAAACTTTCAGTTAAACACTGATTAACCCTTTCAAATGGACTGTTTCAATTTTGAAGTATAACTAGTTAATATTGACATGTCGAGGATGCTCTGAAGGATAGTTAACAATTATGTTACCATAGCAACCACGATTTCAGTCTTGAAAATATGTTCTTCATATTGCCTTCAGTATGCATGCCGAGTTTTGTGTACTTAGCATCAACAGATCTAAAGATACATGTATAACAGGTTCCAGTTGAGTTCTGTTTTACAGCACCTTAACACTATATAGGTAATATGGTGCCGTTCAGAAAAAGTGTTGCTGTATCCACGTCTCATTTTCATTGAGATATAAAACATGGGTAATGTATCCAAAAACTTAATACCTGCTGGAGAATCAGAGATTCAGAAACTCCAGATTCATGTTAAAACTTTTAATTGCCTCGTACGATCATATAGGGGCTATAAGCAGTGTTGTCACACACACACACACACACACACACACACACACACACACACACACCAGAACCACATGGGCCATAAAAGGTTCCATATTTCACCAGTAATAGTTCTGTTGAGTAACCTCATGTCCTATCAATGACAATGCTGCTCAGTATTGCCAACTCCCTAACCTATGAAAAGGGCTGGCGAATATTCCAATCTTTTCTTATTTTATTTCTGCAAAATAGACCGCTTCTGAGTTTTCATTAAAATAATGCTGTTCATTATCATCAGAACATTGTATTTGGTCAACATGTCAAGCTATACCATGTTTTATAGTCTTAGTTTACACCACTGGCACCAGAATATCAAAGTCATGCCATGAAATATTGTTTTTATCCTATATATGACATCCCCAATATATAAGGTAAAATATATATTAAATAGGTGGGGATATACGGTAGAACACTTTTTTTTATCAGTAATGACGTCACCGGCGTGATATTACGTCATTATATATTCTTAATACATAACGAGTGTTATAACAATGGTATGTAACATCATAATGATTAGTGTTAACAAGACCGCACTAAACACACTTTTCACTCAAATGCTAAGCAGTCCTGCTGGTTGATGTGATGCCGAGTACCATTAATGCTCGTGATTTAGTCCATACCCGCTTCTGAAACTGACATTTTGGCGGGAAACTTTGACAGGTTATAAAACAATAGACCGAAAGGTACGACATAACATCAAATAAGCGTGGGCACGGCATACTTTATCATATCATACTTGACTCTTTCATCTTTACAGGTTAGTAATGTTAACTATTGGTTATTTTTCCAAGCAGTTCGGATCCAGACAAAGCATAACACAAGGTTGGTACCTGATCTGAGACCCCACAACTATGTGACACACAGATTATATTGCTGCAAAACTCTTGAAGCAATCATAACTGTGTCTGAATTATCTGAGGTAAAATGATTATCACATTATCAAGTTACTTATTATCCCCACCTTTTTTTTTTTGAAAAAAAATGGGGATATTAGAATCGCCTCCGTCTGTCCGTCCG
>JAULCE010309619.1:0-10596 GCA_032359355.1 Macoma nasuta | reverse complement strand
TCGGGCGGTCGGTCGGTCTGTCCACAGATAACATATACAGTTTGTGGAGCGAACTCCTCCTTCAGTTTTTGACGGATTGTAATGATACTTGGTATACATCATCAACATGAATGGTAGATGTGCAAGACACATTTTTGGTGCATATATCTCAAGACGTTTCAGAGTTATCTGTCCTTGAACTCAGTCTGTTTTCTTGCAACATTGTGCAAAATTGTTCAATACGGTAGGTAGTTTGTGGAGCGAACTCCTCCTTCATTGTTTTACGGATTGCAATGATACTTGGTATACATCATCAACATTAATGGTAGAAGTGCAAGGCGTATTTCTGGTGCATACATCCCAAGACGTTTAGGAGTTATCTGCCCTTGAACTTAGGCATTTAATATAGTGCTTACTTATATGTATCAGATGGCATCTTGGTTTGTGACAAGGAGGTATATGGGGGTATTTGTCACATTTAGTGACTGTTCTAGTTTATTTGACAGACACTTATCAGAATCATATTACTGAGTATGGGATGTTTTACTTTAGTACTAAGTCTTGTCTAACTGATCAAGGCGAGCTATCTTAAATAAGTATGGCCACTATAAATAATCAATAATGACCATTTTTAGTAAGTAATATATATGCCATAAATGTTGTTTTTATTGTTGTTTTTTTGTTTTTTAAAGTATGGTTACTCATTAAAAAATCCGGTTACTCATTTTTTTCAAAATTGAGGAATACTGTACGGATTTCACAAAAATTAGCTGGAGCACTGTCTTATGTATAATATACTTTAAATGAACAACGTTTGATCTATTGATTGAGTTACTTTTTACGAAATAATTTGTTATATGATTTATTAAATAATTTGTCATATTCAAGGAAGCTGTTTAATGCAGAAATTTAACAATATTATGCAATCTAATTGACTTATGTTAATTGCCCTATCGCATTCAAAAAGTTAATGGTGCAGAATATTCACAGTTGTGTGTGAGGGAAAGAAACGTTTGTGAGGGAAAGAAACGTTATAGTTAATACTTTGATGTGGAAATGGAAAATGAAAGTGTGCAGTGTTATGATTCAATCTGTACCACAACACCGTAAATCAGAAATTAAGGTAAAAATAAATAATTCTGAAGACGACTAATGTAGCAGACATTATATATGGCATTTAACTGTTAAAAGCAAGTCTTATAACTTCTGACAAAGGGGTCTGGTCGGTCACGTCTGGGCAATTACACGGTTTGGTGATCTAATCAAAGGAAACAATTCCAAATTTGGGAAGAATACTAGCAAAGGGCAAATAAATTGATTTCGTCAAAACTTTCTCTTTTAAACAATACAGTCAAAGTAATCACTTTCTGTAAGCTGTAAGCAGTGGATATCTCTCTCTACCCCATTAAGGTCAAATTCACGCGATAAAGGAAAGCGAGATTTGATAATGGCATTACACTCAATAAGAACTATCATTATACTAACTATATAAGTCTGTTGATAGAGTAACATTTTATGAAATAGTTTTTATATAATTATTAAAATTACAAGATCTACTCAGCTCTACAAGTGTGAGGACATTTTTTGTAAATCTGAAGACAGCCAATTCATGTGTGTATATCGCCAACACTAAAATCTTGTCGTTTTTTGTTTGGTAAAATAAACACATAAATAAAATCTGGAGGATTTAAGTCTATTTCTAAAATTCTCCCGATATGTTTGTGAGTACCAGGTTACATAAATCATGTACGGAATATGCACGAGAGATTCGGCCATAAGTGTAGCCTGGCTATTAGGATATTGTCAGTTTCCATATACCCAACTGTCAAATCCCTAGCAGTGCTACCAAGACGGCATTACAACGTAGTTACTGCATAAGCAAGTCCTCCATGCTGACGACTGGGTCACTTAGCGCCACCCTCAATATGAGTTATTCAATCTTCTTTCAAGTACTGAAGACCCCCATTAGCCCCACTTCATTATTTTCAATGTCTATTTTAACTGTTAAATAATTTTTAAACGGTGAGAGATCTAAAACAAGATGAAATTCGCAGGCCCCTTTCAATTAAACTCTAGTTGGCTCATAATGGCGAAGGTCACATGTGACGTCACACAGGTAACCAAATTGGCGGCCCCACGGTCTATTTCGGGGAAATATCGCACCATGTTCTTTTATCAATAAAAGCATTATTAGTGGTCAGAATTAGGAAAAATATACACACCTTTGCCCAGTGGCCAAGTTTCTATCAAATAAAGGTAACTTGTAATTTGCCGCTCTAATACCCTTAATTAATCTTTGTATTGTGTTTTCAAATAATCTTATACTTTTTCACAATAGTGTGAATAAGCATGCAAAACAGTCCTACTGTTTGTCTACAGTTTTGAATTCATTTGCATGCATGAGCACTCAATTTAGCAGAGCTGCCTTTTTCAAATGCAATGTTTTAAGCAAAGATTGCATTTGTATCTTTATCTATGTTCCCTCAATATATACTGAACAAAAAAGTCATACATTTTCGAGGTGAAAAACATTTGCCATCAATAATGTATCCCTTAAATAACCTAGTGACATAAACAGTAAAGCTTTAAAGAATGGGAAAAGCTCTCAACTTTCCGTTAAAAAATTATTTGATGAGTTAGCTACCCCTGTGTATTAACAGCCGAATAAGTCATTAACGAGAAAGCAATAATGTTGTGTTCATGAAATGTTTGCATGTCAATGAGGAAATTAGTCAGAACCAAAATACTGGAATGATCGAGAATCAGTCTTCAGTAATTTGTCAGTCATGCTCTGTTAAAAAATCAAAAATCCAAATAACCTCCCTTTACATTAACTAAAGAGAAGACTTTAATAACCCTATAATCAATAACGGGTCAATAAAATTGATGTCTCTTAAAGGATCTTTTTCATTTCATTTGCTACTTTATTCTCTGCTGTCCCTTAGAACTTTTGAATTGCTTCCCAGATTTATAATTTTAGAGCATTGAATGTTGTCTATGGGAAAACCCATGTTAAATGACTGACTAAACTTATTTTTGTTCAGTATAGTATGGATGATCTGTCTTATACATTAAATGTACCATTTATTAAAAACTAGAAAAAGTGTTCATAGGACACAGATGCCCCTACTTGACCAACCACCTTGTCAAAAATGCTGTTTTTTACCTAATAAAGGACCATTACTCCGTTAATGTTAACTTTTGGCGGATAAAAATACCCAGGTACCCCAGTTTACACCCTGAATAATATATCCATGAAGTTTCAAATTTGTTAAATCTGTATAACAAACAGTGTTGGAGTTCAGAACAACGCAAACTATTTGGGACGGAAAATGCCTTTTTTTCACTAAATCAAGGCCAGTAAATCAGTAAATATTAATTTTGGGTTGATGAAAATACCCAGACCCGCAGATCACACCCTGAATAATATATCTAAGAAGTTTTAAGCTGTTGTACAATTGGTTTTGGTGTTACTCGCAACACAATCTTTTCGGGAGTATGTATAGACAGACAAAGGCAAATCTATAATGAATGTCCCTGAAATGACAACTATTTTAGTTGATAAACCAACCAAACTGAGCTATCTTTTAATAAATGTATGTCAAAATATAGACTATTGTTCTCTTCTTTATTACACATACTATATTATAGCATGAAAATGCTACTTTCTATGTGATCCATCAAACGCAACAAAGTCGTTAGTTGACTTACGACAGTCTTGCATTAAATTCACCAGTCTGATTTTTCCGGTTTTTAGCGCAATAAAGTCGTAAGTCACACTTATCAAATATCTCTTTTTGTATTGATACTTAAAATAATTCAAATGTACTCTCTTATAAGAGCTATAATTTGATATTTGTCCTTAGAAACTGGGTTATGGTCAAGAAATGTAAAAAATTGCAGGGTATTTTTTGCTTCTCCTGTAAAATTTGTGAAAATGAAGTTACGACAGTCTTGCATTAAGCAGTCGAAATGCTCCATGCCCTACAATATTTTCAAAACAATTCAAAATTGGCATTTTCCTTTTGCCTAGATATCCATAAGCCCAATGTGGTGCTGGGGTGTGGCACAATAATTTGGACCACTGCTTAGCCCTCGCATGATCGTAAGAGGCGACTAACAGGGCTTTAACATGAATCTGCAGTTTCTGCATATCTGATTCTCCAGCAGAAAATAAGTGGTCCATACCCCATATTTTCTTCTCGATGTTAATGAGACGTGGATCCAGTTAACTTTTCCGGACATGGGTGCCATATGACTTATACAGTGTCGCAGTGCCGTAAATCTCAACTCATAATTATTGGCAATATTATTTCTTATTTTTGAAAATGGTCGTTGGTATAGTGACAAAGACGATGAAGTGACACACTTTCTAGTTTTTTGTCATTTTGAGAAACTTTTTGACCGAATATCATAGATATCTGATCCTGTTTTGACTTAACTTCGAGGGCGACTAATCTCAATCTAAGCTGATTTCTATTAAGTTTAAGCTCAGTATGGTAAGGATTCAATTTCATACATAATGTCAAATCCTGACTATAAGGCATGACATTTATATTTCAGAAGAAATAGAGATGCTGATGACGAGGAAGCCAATGAGGAAGACGATGAGTAAGGCGATGAGGAAGATCAACTTGAAAGACCAGCAAAAGTTAGAAAGCTGGGTAAGAGATGCATCTCAAGTATTGATTATAACTATGGTTATTGACAGTAGTTTTAACCCATTATTTTACACCCACCACCTGTGGTAGGGGCTTTATAGGAATCACCTTGTCTGTCCGTCGCGGGCCATCGGGACAATTAAGATTGGAACATAACTCCTAAACAGCATTACCTAGAAACACCAAATTTTTGGTGTAGATGCATCTTGGTGAGCAGGACTGTCATGTATCAAAACTAGGTCACCTTGACCTTTGACCTATATAATAGAAAACTGAGATTGGAGCATAACTCCAAAACAGCATTACCTAGAAACACCAAATTTGGTGTGATGAGAATCTTTCGCGGATTTCCGGGATTTTGGAGCTCGTCTGGGCCGTTTTTGAGATCGGTCCAGATTCGAGGAGAAATGGGGGGGATGATAATCATCAAAATCCGGCTTTTGGTTGGATGTGTCCGTTAAACTCAAATCCGAAACTAGGGAAGCAAAATATTACCATAAAACGTATTTTACGACATTGGTTCATACGATATACATAACGCAATTAAAAGCTATTGGGGATAAAATAAGACAAATTCGTTATGCTTTATCAAATAATAGTGTTAGTTTGCTTTCAAACTTCGTTTGTGAATGTTGTCAAAAACGAATGACTACCCTCATTATGGTCTCGGAAATTTCGCAGAAAAATGTCGGACTGAAAATCGAAGCTCTTGTCTACAATATTCAAATCTTCGCATAACAAACACTCGTGAAAGATGGGGAAATATATCTACCAGTGTCACCGGTACTATTTGTAAGTTAAACTGGCACGAAACTACGTAAAATGTCATTTCCACAGGCATTATTGCATAATCGCAAAAACTAATGACATTAACAAATGCCTTACGCGAGCGCTCGCTACATGTTAAAATATGTCACTAATTTACCTCACACACTGAGTAAATGCAAATTTTGTTCTGAAACAACAAAATGTTCCATCAAATTTTATATCAACTTTGTTTTCATAGATCAGAAAGGATTGGTTGTTTGCTATTCTGAATAACAAAGACTAAGTGCAGTTGAGAGTGACCCCTTGCCAAACATATTTCAGTCAGTTCTGTAAAACAAGAATTCCTTTTTATAATCATTTACTATATAAATATTGAAGAGTTTCTAAAAAAGTATGGGGGAAATAAGAAGTATTTTTATCTTATGATATGCTAACAGCTCAGATTTCAAAATTTCTCTTGGGAGCTTCGCCCCCATGACCCCTATGGGCTTTGCCATTTGACCCCAAAAGCAGCTTAGGCAGCCCCCTGTACCCCCAGCCAAATGAAAATAATTTCAGCCCTTCAGCCTTCAGTATTTCTTTAACAAATGAGAATTAGATAATTAATGATCCTACTTACTGATCACACCAAACACATTTGATCCTCATTCACTGACAAATGTGTCATCTGATCAGGGTCAAAATTGTTTGGTATTGATTCTTAAAGAATGTCATAATTTATATGTATAATGGAAATACTTTTTTTCTTTGGAGTACAAAAATATGGGAATTCATGTAATTTGGTCTGGGACTTCCATTTTCAAGCTTGTGGAAGTCAGGTCTGTCTGAAATATAAGCTTAATACAAGTCCTGCACATAATTGTTATTTCACATTTGTTCTTAAAAACATTAACTGGAGAGCAAACAAATTCATTTTTATGCTTGGGAAATCCAATCTTTATCAAACCATGAAAGTCATTGATGTGGAAATCATTCAGGGTGTAAACCTTTTATATCAGAGAAGTAAGCTGTGATTTCTCAAGTATAGAAATGAAAGTGTAAAGAGATCTAAACAATGTAAAAAATAACCCATTTTGAGACAACCAAGATCATCTTAAATGCTTATATACCAGCAGCTTCGGGGGGCTTCGCCCCCCTTGTCCCCCCACAATGGCATTGCCCTGGACCCTCTAGGGGCCTTAAGCGGCCCCTTGAAAAACCCTACAAATATTTCAAGGATTTTGGTCTTCAGCCATTCTCATCCCTGATGTATCAAAACTAGGTCACTGTGACCTTGACCTTTGACCTATATAATAGAAAAACTGTGTCAAGGGGGCTACTGATATGTGTCTCCACTATTTGCATTGTATTGATGCATCAGTTTCCTGAATGCATTGGGTTAAAGGTGGTTGCTTTAGTGAGGTTTAACTGTATTCATTGTACAAAAGAGATAGGTCAAGATCATTACCACCTTTTATTGACAAAATGCATATCTTAATAATTTCACTGCTCCGATATATAGTCGTCGCAAACTTGCATATAGACAAAGAAGGGACCGAACAACTCACTGACCGAAGCATTGAGAATAGTCCCTCTAATATTGGCTCTCTCGTTGTACTGGCTAATTCAAATTGTATGCTAAACAAATCAATACTTATGTTTAACTTACACACACTCATCTGAATGGACAGAATGCGGTTTCTGATCAATATCTTGCTTGAAATATCTGTTTTTAGGGGGGCATTTGTGTTTCACAAACTCTTGTTTTATATTTGTTTGCCAATTCTAGGCAGTTATTTACATGGAAACAAATCCTCTTTTCTTTTCAAATAGACCCCACAGTGTTGAAAAAGAGAGGAAACCTGAACAAACGAAGTTGGTCGGTGGAAGAACAGGCAGCCGTGATGCGCCACTTAAAGGATTTCTTTAAAAAGGGACATCTTCCAGGAAAAAGGGACTGTCAACAAGCGCATATATGTGAACCGGTGTTACAGAACCGACCCTGGGAGCAAATAAAGCATTTTGTGAGAAACAAAATAACATCATCAAAGAGAGTTTGCTTCACAGTTTAACTTGTATGGAAGAACACAGCAACATGGTGTGTATTGTACAGTAAGACCTCACTAAAGTGACTACTAACTGAAGCATGGTTGTCTCTGAAGAGACCTGCATTAACTCATTAGCTAATAGAACACCATTACTCGCCTTTGTAGTACATGACCTTTGAAAACATTGCGGCAAATGCTCCATTTTCAACAAAGTTTCCAAACCCAATAAATAATATATATTTTTCATTTCCACTTGAAATGCATCATATTCATCAGATGCTGTCATTGGGTTTGAGTCTAATAAATATATATATAGAGGATAATCAACCGCATTGTTTCGATATCAAAAATATGTCACGAGAATGGGTTATCTGGTTGAAAAACGAGTTCGAGGAACGAGTTTTTTAAACCGGATAACAACCCATTCGAGTGGCTATTTTCAATATCAAAACAATGCGGTTGATTAATCTGTTTATTATATACACATTCAAGAAATCCAACTTGGCAAAACATTAATAAAGGAAGAGGTAATGAGTATATAATTAACGTCGCGTATGAATACATTCATTTTAAATCATTTCAAATCACTATTTGATTTTTTTCTTGATTTTTTCAAAAAACATTTTTATTTCATTTTAACCAAAATGGAGGAATTTGTATGAAAAAGTAGTTCCGGTATAGTGATATCGTTACTAGTGATGATAACAACAGTGACAGATATCAGATTTATCTAACTGAGACATCCCAGTAAATCAGGTAAATGATTAAGCTACTACCTATATCAAAGATTTGTTTATCTGTGTTATTTATTTTTTTTGGTCACTTTTGAGAGGTTTTTAATGTAATTGAACATTCTTAAGAGGATACTGGTTAGTGAGATTTACACTCAGATAATGTTCCTTCAGTGAGGTTTGTTTCGCTTTGCAGGAATCTTTTATCATCAAGAGGATTTATGCATATCGTTATGGTGTGTTTGACTTGAATTCAAGTAAACTTAAGGTAGTTTCTATTGTAGAATGTGCCATTTTGGGGGCATATGTTTTGTTGGTTATAAAATTTAAACTGTTCCAAGATTACAAATAACTGGAAACCTTAGGATGTGACCACTCATTAGAATTGTCTTTTCAAGACATTTCTAATGAGTTGTCACAGCCTAAGGTTTGTTTAGTTATGAAAACATCCACAAGGTTTGTGGAAAGAGCAGTATCTGTGATCCTTGATCATATAAATTGCCTAAAAGAAGAGAAAAGAAATGAGTAGTTGAAAGAGGATCTTGTGGTTGAAATAAGAGAAATATTGGCTAGTGTTTCTCGAATATGTATATTGAGAATGTTGCTTCTATATTTGATGTACAGTTGGTTACAGAATTGACTTTGTCCTGTGTTTCTTGTTTGAAACTTGTAGATTTTTTAATGGAGAACTTGATTTTAAAAACGTACATGGTTTTAGAAGAAAACCGACAATGCCATGTTGTGACCACTCTTTTATTTTTCTAAAAGACAATTCTAATGAGTGGTAACAACATGGGGTTTGGTGGAGAAACAACCCTATTGATTGAAAATGTTTTGATTTTCACACTGAAGCATCTAGGAATCCTTCTTGTTTTTAAAACAAAAGCCATATCTTTATTTCTTAAACGATGTATGTGCCATTTGCACTTAAGTGATATTAGAATAATTCTGAAAATTGTTACGTGTTTTTAGCTCACCTGAGTTACTCAGGTGAGATATTGTGATCGGTCTCCATCCGGTGTACGTATGTCTTATGTTGTACGTACATGGTACGTACGTCCACACTTTAAAAAATAACATCTGACGAAACTTGGCTGGGATGTTCCTTGGATAGTCCCCTTTGAAAGTTGTTCAAAAAAATCCATTCCATTAAGAACTCTAATTGCCATGGCAACCAAAGTGAAAAACTTTAAAAATCTTCTTCTCCAAAACCATTGGTTGAATTTCAAAATAATTTCACAGAAATGTTCCTTAGGTGGACCTCTACCAAAGTTGTTCAAAGAATTTTGATATGTCAAAAAACATGGACGCCAGGGTCGGGGCCAGTTTTCCTTATATGGCTATATAGAAAACTTTGAAAATCTTTTTCTCCAAAACTACTGGTCCAATTTCAACATCATTTCACAGAAATGTTTCTTAGGTGGACCTCTACCAAAGTTGTTCAAAGAATTTTGATATGTTAAAAAACATGGCGGCCAGGGGCGTGGCCATTTTTCGTTATATGGCTTTATAGAAAACTTTGAAAATCTTCTTAGAACTCCAAAACTACTGGTCCAATTTCAAAATTATTTCACTGAAATGTTCCTTGGTTGAACTTCTACCATAGTTGTTCAAAGAATTTTGATATGTCAAAAAACATGGCCGCCTGGGTGGGGCCCGGTTTCCTTATGGCCCTTTAATCAGGTGAGCGATATAGGACCATTGGTCCTCTTGTTTAGTAAATAAGAAGAAAACCGATGATGATTGTCGTGACCACTCTTTTATTTTTCTAAAAGACAAATCTAATGAGTGGTCACAGCATGGGGTTTGGTGGAAAAAACACAATATTGAATGAAAATGTTTTGATTTTCATTCTGATTCTCTGAAGCACTGAATTTATTAATAGAAATAAGGACAATCTTAGTTACATAATTATTTAGGCCACTTCATGCAATAAGAGGCACTTTGACCTTGCAAATTGTATAGACCAAGATCAGGCACAGTGTTTCCAAGCTGACATCTGATTAGCGCCTAAACTGGTTTTTAGCTCTACTGGCCAAAGGCCAGAAGAGCTTATGCCGTCACGTGGTGTCTGTTGTCCGTCCGTCCGTCACTGCGTCCGTAAACAATTGTTTGTTTATGCTCTAAAGTCTTTAGTTATGATTTAATCTCAATCAAACTTATACAGTAGTTAGATATCCATAAGAGCTCTGTTCCTTTCGAAAACCAGCCAGATCCGCCCATGCATGACTTGATTATGGCCCTTGAATTAGTCAAAATTACTACAAAACAGCTTGTTTATGCTCTTATTTCTACATTTCTTTTCTGATCTTCATCAAACTTATACAGTTGTTATATATACATAAGAGCTTGTTGCCTTTCGAAAACCAGCCAGATCCGCCCATGCATGACTGGATTATGACCCTTGAATTAGTCAAAATTACTACAAAA
>JAULCE010309508.1:0-10598 GCA_032359355.1 Macoma nasuta | reverse complement strand
CGGCTGATCTGGGACTGCACTATTTGCAACGGCGCATTTATGCGACTTCGGCGGTGAAAGGGTTAAACGGACATTCTATTTATCATACAGTAATGTGTTCGAACTAATCGGACAGAGTGGTAACATTTGTAGACCTTGATAGAACAGGAGCACACTCATCAGGGTCTATAGTATTTGCCCATGCCCCTAATGAACGACACACTTTAAAGTAATTACGGTATTCGCCCACCGGTGGGCGTGTCGAGTTAGACAAGCTGCTCCATCTGATAAGCTGCATCTGATCATTGTTTACACTAGAGTATAAAATCAGAAGAGAGAACACTTGAATATCAATATGTTTCAAATAGTGCATATCCTGAGCAGACACCGCATCGACCGAAGATACCGAAGTACTCAATGTCTGACTCGGATTCAAGCTGTTTGAAAATATTTCTTAGGTCGCGATTCGAATAATAAGGGTTAAAGTTACCGACAAGATACTCATTAGCTTAGCTGAGTAGGCCCAGGTGAGCTATTGTGATCGTTTTCCGACCGTCATAATGTTAGATCGTATGTAGTATGTCTATACATTATTCTAACAACATATCCGTTAAACCCACAGGATGGAATTGACTAAATTTTGCTGGAATATTCCTTGAATGTTTTTTTCAAATAATTCCATTGAAAAACTTTAAAATCTTCGACTCAAAACACATTCATCCCATTTCAAAATAAGTGAATGATCCTTTGTTGACCTCTTCTAAAGTTGTTCAAGGAATGATGATATGGAATAGAACCATAGCCGACAGTGGCGGAGCCTGTTTTCCTAATACGGCTATACATATAGAAATCTGAAATTAGTCTCCTAAACAACCATTGATCCAATTTGAAAATACTTTAAATAATAATTTCACAGAAATGATCCTATGAAAATGATGACTATAAAATTTCCAAAATCAGTGATCCGATTTCAAAACAGTATATCAGAGTAATACTACTAGTAGGCTTTGTATTAAAAGCCCAGATGACATGTTAAAGAATAGTTTCCAGTGACCGAGCCGGGTTTGTTTCTTGTATGGCAGTATTGAACACTTGGTCTTTTCCCCAAAACTAAAAATCTGATATCAGTACATTATTAGCAATAGTTGTCTTGTATGCCTAGTAGTATCAGGTGTGCGATATAGGACCAGCATGGTTATCTTGTTTCAAAACCGTGACCGGTATGGATAATATACCTTACTAGTATTGTCAAGTGGACTTTGGCATCTCCCTTTCAGCGCCTTAGGCGACTCAAGTCGACATTTAAATAGTGTGAAGTTCTAGATCAGACCATTGCAAAAAGTGACGTGTCAGATATGACGCCGCCTTTGAAGACGGCGTCTGATCAAGGACCTCGTTGGCAAAATGTTTTTATTCAAAATATTTGTGTTTCGGAAAAGCCAAAGTTTACTTAATTGTTTTTGTCATTTATTTCGTTAAAATATCTTATCAAAAATCAGTTACAACCGAAAATTAAAAAAAATACAGAAAAAGGTTTAACCATTTGCATACAGTTAACGCCCTTTATCAATATGCATCATGCTGCGACTGACGGGACCAATTCTGATTCTGAGTCTGTTAAATTTGCACAATGTGTTTTTGTGTTATTTACAAGCGTTTATATGATGTCTTTATTTACTGTCTTTAATTGCTGTTGAATTCAGAAAAGGGTTAAAAGGCAATATTGTCATATAGTTTGCCATGTCTGTTAACCGGGTGGTGTAAGAAATACCCATGTATTGTTGTTGTCTGTCTGTCTGTCAGTCTGTCAGTCTCTCTATATATTTCTTATTTCTTGGTTCGTTTAATATATGTCCATTTCTTATTCGGCAACTCTATGTTATTACTGCGAATATCCTAAAATGAGCATACCTTTGGAACCATACAGTAACGAGTTCAATTTGATCGGAGACATGGAATGTTTCACAGGCAAACAAAATTTTAGTGCTGTGGCAATAAAATTGAATGAGATATCCATTGAAATTTGGAGTTTGAGCAAGATCTCGACTCGGGTTGCTTTGGGAAAACGGGGCCTGGTCTTAGTATGTTACATTTGCACAGTGTGAAAATTTTGTTTTATAAACATGCGTTCATATGATGTCTTGATTTACTTATTTTATTGTTGTTGAATAAAGTAAAATATTAGAAAGCAATTATTTAATATAATTTGTCAATGACTGTTAACCAGTCCATGATGGATCGACCCTTCTCTGCCTCTCTCACTCACTCTCTGTCTGTCTGTCTGTCTGTCTGTCTGTCTCTCTCTATATATTTCTTATTTCTTAGTTCATTAAATATATTTCCATTCCTTATTCGGCCACCCCAAGTAATTACCGGGAATATCCTAAAATAGACACACCTTTGTTACCATACAGTAACGTGTTCCACTTGTTCGGACAGATGGGCAACTTTTTATAATCCTAACCAGACTGTTCCCACAGTTCCCACAAGAGCTAAACTACACTTTATGCCCATGCCCAAAGTAGAATAAATAACGGTAGATTCCTGAACTAGAATTCTTCAAATAATATGGGCCGCGTCACGCGAAAAGAGGTACTCGGACATATAAACAAAGCGCTGACTCAGCTCTTTTTCAGCGCTATTATTACAGAATCTAGTCTCAAATTTACCATTTGCATTCAATTAAAGGTAGAATTGGATATCCTCTAAGATTGCAAACAATGCACACCCTGACCAGCCACATGTTAGTGACGCGGCGTGTGGTCTGGGGCTACACTGCTTGCTATGTCCGAATGCCCCATTTCGCGTGACGTGGCCAATTTTACTTATATGCTGGTCAGAAACTAAGTGGAAATAATTCGGGCAAATATTTAAAAGCTAGGACCATTTTTAAAGTTATGTCAGCCTTGTTCATCAATGATTATAACTTTTTAAGCCAATTTGCGGTGTGATCAACATAGATGCATAGATGCCGAGTTGACACCAGTCCGAGTTGATCCTTGTCCGCATTTAAGTGTGTTTGCACCTATTTGTCCAGACTCCTAACTTCATTCCTTATAAAAAAAAAGTCATATAACTTAGTTCCATTGTTCCCCGTGCTGCAATGACATATGTGTCAACGACTGGAGAAAATGGGCTTATGACACTGAAAACAGTATTGACTCAGATCAGTCGCCGCGTTGGAAACGCGGCGTCTAATCTTAGTCAAAACTGTTTCATTGATTAGCAACAAAATAGTGTTGATTCTGACGAGTTCCAAACAGAGTAGTGCCTAAATAGACACCTGCGTTGTTAAAGCAGCAGCTGGTCTGGATCGTCTTTATGAAAGTCCAGAAGCCCCTTTTCTCCAGACACACATATAATGACTTTTGAAACAGGCCGTGCTTTTGCTAAATTTCTCTATCTGAGATTTTGCTCACTCTTAAATCAGTTTTCAACTTCAGATTTGCCTCAATTTTATTACCAATGCACTGATTTTTTTTATTGCCAATGGAAAATAGAATATTTCTTTATTTTTAAATTCACAGATTGAGCAATACCTCAGCTAGAGAAGCTTGGTGAAAACGGTGCTAGAGCCCGTATTCATAAAGCTCCTTAGAAAAATCTCAAACTTAGGTGAAAATGTCAAATGCAGATTTCCAATTTATTTTCAAATATTCTCCAATGAAACTTTACATGCTGCAAAGTTTTATTGAAGTTTTGTGGGTAACAATAGAGAAAACTGCATTTTCACTTAAGTTTGAGATTTTCCTTAGGTGCTTTATGAATATAGACGCCGTATTTTAGGTACAAGGTCAAGGTCATATTGAGTTCAAAGATCCAAATTTGAAGTGATGGATATTGTCGGGGTTGTAAGTTCCTTTCGTTTGGAAGGATTTTCAAATAAGAAAGCAGAAATGGTATGACATGTGCAGGAACCAGGGTCCATATTCATAAAGAAACTTAAGTACAGTTTCTCTGCTCAGCAGATTGAAACTCCACTTAAGTTACTTATAGTAAACATACATGTATTACTTAAGCGTTATTCATAAAAGTTTATAAATTTAAGTAGCTTAGATAATTCAGTAAGTTGCTTAGAGAGACGCTAAAAGGCGCTTCTGTGGAGGAAAGGGTTAACCCTTTTCTCCACATAAGTGCCTTTTAGGGCCTCTACAAAGTATGCTTAACAAAATAGATCGAAAACGTACTTAAGTATAAAGCTTAAGTTTCTTTATGAATATGGACCCGGGTATGTAGCCCCCAGGTCTCGGGTCAAAAGTGTGCTAGACATGTTGCCCCTTTGAAGCTAGTTATTCCTGTTTGATACAAATCCCCATTTTTGTTTTACTTTTTTACAGGATGTATCTAGCATGTCTCCATTTAATTGAGAAAACAGGAGAGATGGGACTGCACAGTATAGTGTGTCATTCCCAAAAGCAAAATTTGGAGGAGGAGTGGCAAAGGAAATAAAGAGACACGTGATATTTGGTAAGATTATTTCACCATCTAGCTACAGTAAGTTTTTGTTAACAAAGAAGTTGAACATAGAATTTACACAATACTGATAGAAGCTAACTGCTGAAATGTAAATTGGTAACTAGGATTGTAAACTCTCATTGTGGATCTGACCTTTGAAAACCCTGTGAAATTGGAGCACTTGCTCATAATGAGCAAATACTCCATGCTCCACAAAGCCTTCAAATCCACCCAGAACACTGACGCTCCTCGCTCTCCCAGAATATAATTAACATGTATCTGTAGATGACTTTGAGACCACTGTGAAAAATAGAGCCTACGAGCACTTGCTCATCATGAGCAAATGCTCCGTCCCCCACAAAGCCTTCAAATCCATCCAAAACTGGCGCTCCTCTCTCCCAGACAACATTCCTCTTCATTGTAAACTCTCATTTTGGATGAGTCTAAACAGAGGCCCGTGAGGGCCTATGCTCTACTGGCTTGGTTCGTTTTGGACATTTTTAAATCAAATCATGTATGTATGGACAACAATTGGAAGATGAATAAGCAAACATTAGGTGAAGATCGGAGAATAAATGGAGACTATTGTGTTCACAAGCTGTTATATAGTAATTTTGACAATTTCAAGGTCCATAATCCAGTCATGCATGGGCGGATGAGGCTGAATTTTCGAAACGAATCTTGCTGTCATTGATACCTTACTACTGTATACGTTTGGTGAAGATCAGAAAAGGAACGGAGCAGCGTGATCCAATCAAATTGCTAAACCCGGGTCACGAGACCCGGTAGATCCAATCAGAAGCCTTCTCCGACATTCTTTGTTTAGAAAGACTGCGAGGAAGGCTGTGTTAGGATAATTTTTTTACGTTTAACCTCTTTATCAACGACAATTTCTTTCGAATTCGATGGGACTTCGTAGATAAACTATAGACACAACAGACACAGAACAGAACAGAACATATATTTTATTAAGACTTGTACAATGTACATGTACATCACCTTCTGCATACACATTATAACAATAGAACTACTGGTCACGTGATGGAAACGCAACACACACAGACACACAGACATACAAACTCACACATGCACACACTAACACATACACACACACATACACACACGCACAAAAAACACAAAAACATAACAGACTACAAACAGACATATAAAATGATGTTTAAACTTAATTTTCAACGTTTTTTCAAATTATGTATTTCAATTTTGAATACCAAAGTATGAGGATGAACAATAATTCATATTTTAAACATTAAGTAGTGTTTTCCTAACACATAAAGCTTCTTTAACATATAGTGATAGCTCATTTTTATTCTTTGATTTCAACAGTTCAATTAATTTATATACGGACGGATTGCTGCAAAAATACTTCTTGATATACTTGTTTCTAATAATATTATAACATGGACATATGCAAACAAAATGAAATTCGTCTTCTATGTCGAGTGTATTACAACATAAACAATATCTTTCTTCTCGGACAATGCGATTTCTAGAATATCTACCTGTTTGTATTCTTAAGTTAAGATTTGACAATCTTAATCTACAAAAATAAAACCTAAGGCTTTTGGGTATTAAATCTAAATAATATTCATATTCAATCATTAATTTAAATTCCTTATATAGTACTAAAACAGGGCTGTCTAGAGACATCGCCCATTCCTGACTAAAGCAGTTTATAATTCTTTGTTTAAATTCTGATAAAAACAATGTCTCATTTATTGTATCAGCATTGTTGAATACATATGAAAAACCATATTGATTCAAAAGCCGTTTAACATTCGAAACCCAGTTAAGCTGCCCTTTATCAGAATCGGCCAGTGCCTGATTATAAACACAGCGCAATATAATATTATCTGTTTTGATAACTTTAAGCCAATATTTTATTATTCGTACATAGCGGTTGACATATAGAGGATATCTTCCAAGTTCACCGTAAACTGCAGCTGTACATGTAGTGGTTCTGACTTTCAAAAGTCGTTTACAAAATTTAAGGTGAATCCTTTCAACTTCCTTAGATTTTGTATAACCCCAGATTTCTGCAGAATAGTTAAGAATTGGTAAAACAAATGCGTCGAATAGACTACACATTGTTTTGGGTTTCAAATCAAATTCACGACATTTTAGGAAAAGTACATTTAAAGATTTTAAAGCTTTACCAGTCACGTGCTCTATATGTCCACCATAGCTACCCGTATAATTTAAAACGGTACCTAAGTAATTAAATTCGTTGACAATATCTATTGTCTGACCGTTATATGTCCAACGCTCAGTAGGAAGAACTCCACCTCTCTTACGAAAAACCATTATTTTGGTTTTATCTATATTTACAGTAAGTCCCCACGTGTTACAATATAAAAGTAAGCGATCTAGATGTGATTGCAATTCTTCAGGTGTTTCGCCAATAATTGCCATGTCATCGGCAAATAACAAAAGAATTAAAACAATATCATCAAGATGTAAGCCAGCATGTGTGTCGTTTTGTAAATAGAGTTCTAGGTCTTCAACAAAGAGAGAAAATAACAATGGCGACATTACCTCCCCTTGACGAAGTCCCACAGCATAATCAAAATAGTCAGAGTACGTAGAGCATGACCTTACACATGATTTAACTTTTTGGTACATATCTTTTATAATTCTTAGTAATTTACCTTCAATGCCACACCTGTATAATTTCAACCATAGAGCATTTCTATATATCAAATCAAAACATTTCATCATATCTATATAGGCAATATATAATCGCTTGTTTTCGTTCAAATATTTTTGCACGAGAGACATAAGAGCATATATTGCGTCCACAGTAGAACGTCCTTTCCGAAAACCAAACTGGGCGTCTGAAATAATATCATTTTTATCACAAAACAACTCTATTCTTTTGTTTATGACTGTAGTGAAAAGTTTGGACATACAACTTACTAGAGTAATACCCCGATAATTATTTACATCGCTCGTGTTGCCTTTCTTATGTACAGGTATTATAACACCCTCCATCCATTTCTCCGGATAATAGCCAGAGCTTAAAATACCGTTAAATATGTCACATAAATGGGCCGATATAATATCACTGCACTCAATGAAATACTCATTCATCAAACAGTCGCTACCTACAGCTTTGTTTCGCTTGAGTGATTTTATACAACTTTGAATTTCATCAATAGTTATTGGCTGATCAAGTTCTGGAAATGAGATATTTTCCTGATCAAAATCATTATTAGTACAAAAATATTCTGCTTCATCATTGTGGCAATCAAAAATGCCTTCACTCAGGTTAGAAAAATACTCTCGAAAAGCTTCAATAGAAACATTATCTGTTGAAGGTTTTGATTTGGATTTAAAATAATTCCAAAAATCCTTTGGTTTACGTTTTTTTAAATTTTCAATTTCTTTCATTTTTAGTTTATAATATCTATTTTTATGAATTTTAACAGTATTTTTGTAAAACCTTTTACTTTCCAACAAAAGTACTCTATTAGCTTGAGATTTTTCATTATTAAAATCATTTAATGCCCTCAAATACAAGCTGCGGGCTTCATTACAATCTGCATTAAACCACTCTGCATTTTTTATACATGTATCAACAACGAAATGTGCATTTTTACTGACCGGACAACTTTTAACGAAGAGTGGGTCTGCTACCGAACGTACAACCTCGGTAAAATCATTTACTGCACGATTTACTGATTGCCTGTTATTACAATCGATATTGCTAACAATATTATTTAATCGCGGTAGACAACTAATTATACCTGTGCGGAAACGGACTTTACATGGATCCCTCCATCTGCACCTATATTCTGTTCTCTCTTGTTCAGTGTCTACATAGGTATTACATAACAGTGTAAAATGCAACGGTGCATGGTCACTCCATTCATTGAAATTATTTATGCTAAAATCCGATATCAATGAGAAGTTTCTTTCGTGTGTGAGTAAATAATCGATTACCGAACAACCGTTATGCGTAAAACATGTGTATTTGTTACTATTTCCTATACGACCGTTAACTATACGAACACCCAAAGACTTACACAACTCCAACAGCTTTATGCCATGACTATTATTTATAATATCTAAAGAGGCACGACTTGGGGTAACATCAGGTTCATAGGCTGGGTCATCGAAAACAGTATTTACGATATCGTGTATAACAAAATCGTTCTTATTGCCTATTCTACTGTTCAAATCTCCACAAATAAAAACTTTTCCCACGTTGCTATAATAAAAAATATCAGTTTCAAGTATGTCAAATAAGTTCACATCAACAACATTATACGCAGGTGATTCATCACCCCAAATATAAGAACCACATAAGTATATATCTTCTTCAATATTGAAAAAATTATGATCCAACTTAACCCAAATAATAGTATCATAATGATTTTTAACAATTTCAATTCCATTTTTAAGATAGTCTTTATAGATTACAACAATACCCCCACTACACCTACGTGCGTTCCGGTGCTGAAACTTCCTATAAAAATTGTGTGTGGTATAGCCATTGAGTAGTATATTACTAGATCGATTAGTCCATGATTCATAAAGAAAGCAAATATCTGAGTTAGATATTACGTTTACAAAATCAGCAGACTGCTGCTTACTTTTAGATAGTCCCTGTACATTCCAGGAAATCACAGAGAGTTCACCCCCTGCGAATTCCTAGTCCCTCAATGGCTTACCATCCACGTAGAGCGTATCATACACAAGATACGCTCGCTTCCCCTGACCTCTGGCTTCCTTCATCTTCTTAACCAGTTTCCGCCTCTTATCGCTCACTTCCTTGGGAAATTGTTCAAACATATTGAAGTTAGTATCTTTCAGTTGTTTCCACTCTTTTCTGACTAACTCGCGATCCTGGAAGAAGGTGAATTTTGCAATAATGTTTCTCACTTTCCCTGGTATCGGCTGCCCCGGCGTTCTGTGAACCCGCTCAAATCGCATGGCATCGGCTGTCTCCTTGGCAATCTTTAGATTTGAGTGTAAATGCTGCCGTAGCTTCTTTTCCGTTACGTCGGACGTCTCGTTTACGTCAGCGTTGTCTTCCGGGATGTTCGTAAAAACGAGGTTGTTTCTCATGGATTGCGATTTAACATATGTCAAGTCGTCCCTCAGACCGTCTCGTTCCTTCTCTAGGTCCTCAATTCTGGTAGATAATAGCGTCTGAGCCACGTCTGACGTATCGACCCTGTCTTCTAGACGCCCAACGCGTTCGTCAGAGCGTTTTGCGCGGTCTTCGAGCGCGATCCACATCTTGTTAAGATCTTTCTCAAACTGAGAGACTTTCTTCTCAATATGTTCGATGGCACCTAACTTTTTCTCCAAAGCCCCCAGCCTGTCATCAATCGATTTATTAATAGATTTGAGACATTCCATAAGCTCTCTGTTTGTCGGATCACTACCGCCTTCCGCCATCTTACCAACGTCAACGTTTGCACAGTCACTTACAAATACTGTAGAATCGTTCAGAGCCACCGATTGCTGATTCGTATCCACACTAATATCATACAAGACAGCGTTAGCTTGGTTAATAACATTACTTACAGAGTCATCGAGGTCCCCCGAGGTGCCCCTTTGTTTACACTGCTTGCTTTTGTTTACATTGTCACTAGTACTCCCACTGCTATTCCGATTTTTCCTTTTTTGTCCTGTTCCTCTCGTCATTATTTTCTCACTTTCACTGCGACATATTCCTTGCTAACTATTCCACAAGTTTTTAGAGAGATCAAGTTCCATATATCCAGATAAACGAAGATTTTCTGATACTTTCATACGCGGTTTGAAAAAGCGACCATACCGCTCGACATCACGTGACATCTATAGGATAGAGGCCGAAAACTGTCTATTATGTGAAAGAAAGGACAGATCGAGGCGCGTTAGCGCCGAGGTTAGTTCTTTCTTTCACATGATAGACAGTTTGAGGCTTCTATCATACTTAAAAGGTGACATCCTTTGTTTAAATACTGGATTGTGTGTTGAATGTAAATCCACGGCACACTTGAGGCGTGCACACTGGGTACTTTTAACACAGCCGTTTGCTATAAATTCGAATCTCAAGACAGTTGCATGAAATAATTCAGATATTCATTGTACCTTATTTAACGAGTGTACACACATCGTGGTCCGTCATTCTTACCTATTTACACATTTCATGT
>JAULCE010309397.1:0-10599 GCA_032359355.1 Macoma nasuta | reverse complement strand
CTTATTACTTATCTGATTTAGTATACAATGAATTTAGTTTTTCTAAAAAAATTGAATGCGCTAGTATTCCTTTAAAAGTAGACACCAAATACGCCTCTTATCATCTAGATATACATGTACACCTCTGTAAGAACTTGACCAAATGGTTTCATGTATCTGTTTTATGTCGACATGCTGTCGAGGTATAACATTTTTCTGAATAAAATACGAAAAGGACATCTACCTAATGGATGAATTTTTATGACGCCGAATAACTGATTGTTAATTATATGTGTTGTGATATCCAATAGCTGCATAAACGCATCATTAGAGTACAACATTGAGTGACTCTCTAAATAAAACATATGTAAACATATCTCAGGGATAAGAGGTTTCTGTTAATTTTTAAGACGCCGAGTTACTCATTGTATTGTTTCGATCCGACTCATTGCATATGCCTCATTAGAATATTGTATGGAGTAACTCGGTTTAATTTAATGTCTAAATTAAAACTCATTAGGAAACATATTTCATGGATAAGAGGTACCTATTAATTTTTAAGACGCCGAGTAACTCATTATATATTTCGAATAAAAGGTGAAAGGAATTAACATGATTTCTTTCTCATAAATAAAACATACGGGTATTCCGTTCAATATGGAGGCTGGAACATGCGTACGTCACAAAACACGTGACATGATGATTAATAAGCTGGGATTAAGCCCTTCACTGCTGAGAAATTATGCGCATGCACAAGTTTTAGTCGGCATCATTTTTCAATCTTAAAGATTCACTTGACAATGACACATTATATGAATGCACGTTGCAATAACTGGGACCAACAACTTCCTACAGTAATGTTTTCAACCAACAATTCAGTAAACGCCTCTCTGGGCTACTCGCCATTCAAAGTGCTATATGGACAACGTCCGAAGTTTCCTTTGTGTCCTAACTATTATCAGTTAGATCTGAAATCTGTACCGGAAGATAATCATGACTATCATGTACACAAAGAAAAAACTATTCAGACTATCAGAGAAGATGTCAGATCTCATGTAGAAAAGGCTAGTATTGACATGGAGGCACTTAAAAATTAGAAAGCTCAAATGATACAGTTGACAAATGGTGATTATGTTTATTTGTATGATTCGGCAACAGTTGCAGCCAAGAAGTTGCAAAATTGTTACACAGGACCCTATGTGGTGACTTCTGTGGTTAGTCCGTATATGGTTATGTTATTAGATCCTCGGGGTAAGAAGTCCTTCAAACAGCCCATACATATTGACAGGTTAAAAGTAGCTGCACTACGTCAGTATGAACCGCTTTTTTTCAAAGTGGTAACTCGACAGCCTGAAACCATCAAAGTCTCTTCTGCTAGTCAAACGTCAGTACCTGTAGGTGAACCGGCACATCTAGTACAACAGGAAGATCCAGTGCAGACCCCGTATAAGCATGCAGATCTGCAGGCAAATGCAGATACTTCACAGAATCAAGAGGAAGGTGCGCTAGAGGCATCTCCGCAGGAACTCTCAGATTCGGTTCAGTCACAAGGTGAGCTTGCAGAATAGCAAACACACTTGATCAGTGCACATAATCGGGAGCATGGCGTTGTTGGCCAGGATGAGTCAAGTGCTCGTAGTACACCGGAACGCCAGGTTAGCAAGCCTGCACGTTACAAAGATTTCAATTGCTTACAGAAAAATGACTCAAACTCATACTTGTCTTCTGAAGAAGACAGTCGCAAGGTGAAACGTGTAATGTCACAGAAAGATACACCAGAGGAACAGATTTTAAAATCCACAAGTTGATAAAGTCTAGACCACCACCTAGAGTCTGAGACCAGTTTACAACTGTTTAATGAATGTATAGTTTATACAGTTGCAAATGCAATGCTGTTTTGTACCAATGTGTTGTAGATAAATTATGCTATGATCTATAGTATTGGGAATTTTCTTTAATGACATCAGCTGTATTTGCTATACAGTTTCATTTTCTTACAAATGATAGAAAATTTTGCATTTTGTCATGTTTACTTTGGACTTATGTTTTACAGTTCAGGTGTATGTTAATCAGATAAAATGTACAGTACTGATACACTGGATATATGGTAGACTGTGCAAATACTTGCACTTTAATGCATCTTTCATATATGTTGTCATGTATATGCATTTTGTGAAACAACAGTGTGAATTCAATCAACTTATCCTGTTATAGGCACAGAAGGTATACAACATTGTAGCAGTGCTGTACAGAACACATTATACTAGAGAGTCTGATCATATATGGGACTTTGAGCTGATGTAAGCCATAATGGCTAGTTTATATAAGCTTTTCAGAATTGTTCTAATGTAAGTTTATCAGAAACTTTGGTCTGAGATTTTATATATAAATATTCATCTATAAAGTGGTATGTTTGAAATACTGATAGAGTACAGATCATGCTGACGTTATATACCTGTAGTGACACACATGTGATAAATCACTTTCAGATTATGCACACCTTGCTTCATTCATGAAGGTACATGCAGGAGAAAAATCCTTATTCTTGCTATACTAGTGTTGGAGTTTGTGTTGCAAGCAGTGGCTTGCAATGCAAATTGCAATACAGGTTGCAATACATATTATAATAGGTGTTTGAGTGTAGGTCATTTTACATTGTAGTTTATGACCCTTTTGAGTGTTAACTTTGATTCATTGTTTAGTTCATTTAGTGATTCTTATACTTAAAGTTTTAAGTATATACATTGATATAAGATAGAAAAGTTGTCAATTTGAATAACATATGCAGTGGATATTTGGTGCCAATACTCTGTATTGTATGATGATACAGTAATTGATAAGACTAATTGGGGTCAACACATTGTACTGCATTTGATAAGGTCTAACATATTGATTATATGATTGTCATACAATTATGCAGTCCTACCATACATTTCCAGAGTTATGGGAACTTGTTCACTTTAGCATGAATCTTGAGATGCAAGGCGGTTTGCATTACATCAACTATTGAGTTGTTGGCAGGTCAAACTTCATGTTTGTTATATAGATGTATGTAAGGCACAGGGATGATAAATACCAGCAAGACTAAAAATGTCAGTAATACAGCTGCTCAGTTTTGTTATAATTAGTTATCATATGATTGCTTTCATACACTGGTATAGTATCATGGAATCTAGTACTTCACAATTATCAAGTTTATGTAACATAATAGTTGTGTTACATTTTAGATTATATAGTCGGACAGGGAGTCTGTGAAACTTAGCATATGATATTTGTCTGCAATGTTCTGTGTCTAAACATATATCTTGTGTTATATAGTTTGTGAGAATGAGGTGTGATAGTTTTTACTTAGTGCCCAAGTAAATAGTTTATTCATTTTGGTTTGTTAGGTTTAGACAGTTTTGAATATTAATTCATGTGATTAGACTATTTACAGACTTGTTCATTCTCTCACTTAAGGTAAATTTGAATTATTCAAATTTAAATTTAACGCGGGGCATGTTTTATATTTGGATTTAAGTGAGAGATTGACTTGGTCTGTGAACCTAATTTTTGCATCATTATACAAGTTAGCTAATGGATAAGGTTTATCCAAGAGGTTGCTATTGCAGTATAGCAACAATGTAAAATACAAAGGTTGTGGATTGATGTTTTTGGGATGAGAACGAGGCTAAATGCTGGAGCGGTGATTTTCAGAACAGAGTAGAATAAAAACAAATTAACGAAGAAAGAAGACTTGAACTTTTTATTTAGCCATGCCACCATTTGAGCTATCCCTACAACAGGTTGATTATTGGGGCAGAAGGGTTACCAAAAGTCGGCACAAGTGTATAAGCATTTACAATTGAAACTCTTTATATCGAAATCGCTTTCTCTAAATTTCGGCTATCTAGAAGTGAATACGTCGGTCCCGAATTTCCCTTCTTTCTCTATATAAGTTAATTAAGAAATGAACGTCGTCTCGCTGTAAACTGCAACGGGGCGCGTTCAAGGTTTACGTTAACCCCGAAAAGAAACCAGCGAGACGACGTTAATTTCTTATATTTATATTTTGAAAAAATACGATTTAAGCTTGACATGCGATTTATTCAAAATGTATTCTGAAATATCAGAGCAAAAGAGAAATACGGACCTATGTCGCTTAATGGCGAACCCCTTGATCGCCTCTCATCGTCAAAACATTTACCTGCTAATGCTCGGTTATAAATACCGCAAGAGATTCTCAACATTATGGGAAAAGTTCATTTTGAGCATACAGGTAAATCGCCGCTACATCGATTGACAAATAACGACATTTTCGTCACGGATTGTGCTTTTCTTACCTATCATCAATAATACACAAACATCAAACCGGCAAAAATATTGTCTGGCAAAATAAACTGAGACATCTAAATATTCGGCGACCTTTCTTCGGCAATTGTTGGTTTCCGAAGCAAAACATATGAACTTCAACACGTATATGTATTACTTAGAAGCAATTACCTATCACACGCCCGGCTAGCATCAATGAAAGGGTGCATGAGTTCGAAGCAGAAGGTTGTGGGTTCGAATCTAGCTCCGACCATATATATTTTTCGTTTTATATTTTTAATGAAATTTGACCACTGTGTTAAATAATGTACATCTGCATTGCACATAGCACGATTTTATCAAAGTTAGCGTTGAATACTTTATATCTTTTACTCAATGCTCGACTGCATGTTGTAAAGAGGTGTAAAGTCTTCGAAACAATTAAAATAGAAAGAAAAAAAATAAAATTGCTGGCATTTTAAATTATTTCCAAGCAACTTCAAAAAATAGCAATGGCACTTACATTCAACTATTACAATGCAAGTACAGGTAATTAAAAGAAGAAATGATAAGTTAAAAGAAAAAGAATTTAAACAATTTTTGTATGTATCCAGGATTCGAGCTGCTACCTTTGTGATTGCAAGATCACTGACGTTAACATTAGGCCAGCGGGACGTTTTTAATACGACGTATATTGCAAACCATACTAAGAGTAAAAACGAATGTATGGATCGTAATAACGAGGAACTTACCGAAGATAAATCTGTCTCAGGTCAATCTTGCCAGACAATACCATGCGCTATGTATAGCAGTCTTGCTTATTTACATAAAATAACCGGTTAGATCCAGTTTAAAAATGAAAGGTTAATTTGAAAATAAACGTCAAAATGCCGCATAGGACTATATTGGGACGTTACATAGGGAATGTAAATATTTATGCATATCTCTAAATTATCTTTGACGAATTCCAGCTATTCAGCCACGATCGAACTTATTCAGTCCAAAATTGTGGGGTTTTTTATCTTGAAGCCGAAAACAAAAAATTAGCGTCCCGGTGTCTTTCACATCTTTTTCAGACCAATTTTGGACAACGCAGGCACCGGCCGGGCATCGCCCGGCATCCGATCGACGTCCAGCCGATATGGCGGCGCCTGTTCAGAAAACGGCCAGACCTCGACCAGGGTGTGGCCGGCGTCTGGCCGACGAAGGCGGGGTATTGTAGGTGCATGGGCAGGACATCGGACGAGTGCCTACCGGACACCGGCCGAGAAAAGAGCAGACATTCGATCCCATTTGGCCTCTTCGCCATCTTTGAAGCGGTTATCAACTGAAACCAAACAAGAAGCAAATGTCGTGTACTATGCATCCGGTGTGTTTGATATGAAACACGTTATCGATATTTTTGTCTTTACATCTTGCCTGAATGGGGCGGCCGTGGCCGGGTGGTTGCAAACTTCGACTCACAATCACTAAGCACCTCACCGAATGGGTGACTTTCATGTGGAGAAGTGCGGAAGGTCGGGGTTCTACAAAGTTGCACATCTGTGCCCGAAGGAACAGGTCGGCTAATGGGGATCCCCCCTGTTATGAGCCGGGCATCACGAAATGACTGAAACACTATCGAAGCGACGTAAAACACAACACAACACCACACGCATGTTTAACGTGAATAGCGAGTTTAAACCATGATTATAATGCAACTTTGTAAAAACAAAGTATTTACTTACATACGTATCAGATATAACTTTTAGTTTGCTGGTCACGACTATGGGTAGTCAGTTGAGACTGGACAGCGGCACACTGGTTGGGTCCTGACCAGACACCGAGTAGCACGGTGTCTGTTACGGGCCAAAGGGTTTTACTGTCAAGTACTATTTCGACCAACATGTAAGTAAATTGTACAAGGTTTGTAACTAAATGAGACGACATTGTAGCTTAGCGATACAAGTCTATAAATAAATGCGAGAGATATTTTTGATCATTGCGCGTTTGTTTTCTCTTTCACTGACAAATATCAACTCCTTCCCTGACAATGTCGCCAAATCGTCCATGACAATTATAATGTTCTAACTGCTGTTTTTTTATCGTTTTGAGAAAACGGCTGCCGAATATTTAAAAGCCATTATTTTGAAAAAAAATTCATTGTTTTCATTCAAACGTTGACAATGAATTTGAATTAGTCAAATAATTGATCGTACTTAAAAAAAAAGACGATTTGCTCATAAAATATTGAAATATAGGTATTTTATCATTTTCAGATAGAACAGCTTCGTAAGAAAAAGTGTGCATTGTTTGATGATTATAATGTTCTAAGCAGATAGAACATCAAAGCACTGCATAAGTGCAACGTTAACTTTCTCATTGCAGTGTTATCATGTTCTATTTGTACTATATAATAGTCTATCCTTGTACAATAACTTGCATTTACAAAAACCAGATTTGTTTACATGACTAAGTAAACAGTGTAGACCCAGACCACCTACCCAAGCGACGAGTATTGATCTTTGTCCGAGCAACCACTGGTGTATGGTACAAGTGATGATTGAGCCACTCATTCTGCTGGACGAGTGTCCGAAAAGATACTGCCTGCATCCAAAGTTACTTAATTGTTATTATATGCAAAATTACTCGTCCAGTCGGACTAGACAAAGTGTTACTGAAAGGTAACTAAGACGCAAAAGGATTTGAAATGATATTTTTTATTCAGTTTTAATGATTGTAACTGTCAAACAAACTAAAATAAAACTTACTTTAATACTTAGGCCTATAATACATTGTTAAGGCCCCCCACATATCAGTGTGGGGGACCTATAGTAATCACCCTGTATGTATGTCAGTCTGTCTGTCTGTCTGTCAATCTGGCAGTCCATCCTTCCGTCCATCCATCAGTCCGTCCGTTTTTTCCTTTCCATCCATAACTTCACTATGTCTCAATGGAATTTGATAAAACTTCATGTATTGGTAAAGCTCAATTAGAGGAAGTGCAGTGTACAGGAACCGTAACTATAATTGCCTAATTACAGAGTTATTGCCCTTTGTTACTTTGTCTTGTCCGGAGCATAACTTGAAAACTACTGGATGGAATTGCATATAACTTTATACAATGGTAGAGCTCAATGAGAGGAAGTGCAGTGTACAGGAACCATAACTCTAATTTGCTTAATTACGTAGTTTTTAACCTTTGGTACCTTTTCTTGTCCGGAGCATAACTTGAAAACTACTGGATGGAATTTCATATAACTTCATTCAATGGTAGAGCTCAATAAGAGGAAGTGCAGTGTACAAGAACTATAACTCTTATTTGATTAATTACGGAGTTATTGTCCTTTCTATATTTGTTCTTCTTATTGTTAAACCTTGCCCTTAGTTACTAAAGGCAGCTGTGTGGGGGTATTTATCACCTTTAGTGATATTTCTAGTTCGGGGTTTTTGTGCCTGGTTTGTGTTAAAAATTGTGCTATGAATGGGAAATTAGACCATGTGCATTTATGGTAAGAAGTAGCTTCCATTACCGTTTCTCAAATAAGACAAACATTAAAAGTCTGTTTTTCATGGTATTGCCACATACCGAATTGCTACATTTCTTGTTATATAGATCTATTATTTGGTTTATAAAAAGTCAAGCCTAGATCCTTTGAAAGATTGACAATTGTCGTCTGCTATATTTTCGTCTGCACTTTTTATCGTCTGCTCATATATAGAATCTATATATATTTATTTATCTTTTTTTGGTAGAATAAGTACAATCTGAGTGACAAACAGCTTTGAGTTTGATCAGACGCCGAGGTACTCAATATCAGATCAAGCTCCTAGCTGTTTGTAAAGGTTACTACATTTATGTTTTTTACGTTACATCTTCCAAAGAATATAGACCCTGACAGTGTTGTACCCAATTGCAAATTTCATTGAAAATAGAATTGCTTTTCTAGATGCATTATTTTTCAAAAACAGAATTGTTAAGATGCTTTAAGTGAATATTATTTTTTAATTCTTGAAAATCAGGATGAAATGAATGCCAATTTTAGCTCTACTATTCGAAGAATATTGAGGGCTATTACAGTCGCCATTGCAATGACGTTGTCAGTCTGATTAAAGTTTTTTGTGCAAGACCTTTTCTCAGAAACCTCATATCCTATTGCATTGAAACTTCACACACTTATACAAGGTTATCACATGACCTTGCAGGACAAGTCCCATAACTCTACATTTGATTATGGCCCCCACAAAGTGGAGGCATATTTGTCCAATTCTCACCAAACTTTACACACGTTTGTGACCATAATATCTTGATCAAGTTCCACAGCCATGTAAATCACTTTAGTCATTTCGGAGTTACGGCCCCTTTATTTTTGTGTGAAAATATGCCATTTTTGACAAAGTGAAAGTGTGTCCTATGGACACATTTTCTAGTTTTTGACTGCATTATTCCCCTTTTTATACGCCCATCTTTTGACGGGACGTATTATGGGAACACCTGCGGCGGGCGAGTGGTCGGGCAGGCGGGCGGCGTCCACACATGTTGTCTGCTCTATAAGTCAAACAGTTATCATCCAATCTTCACTAAACTTGGTGAAGATGTTTGTAGGCATAATGTCTTGGCCAAGTTCAATAACCAGCCAAATCGTTCAAGGGACTTTGATTATGGCCCTTTAATTATCCAAAATTGGTAAAATTGGCCTTCCGCTCTCTAAGTCAAACGGTTTTCATCCAATCTTCACCAAACTTGGTGAAGATGTTTGTAGACATTATGTCTCAGCCAAGTTCGATAACCAGCCAAATCGCTCGAGGGACTTTTGGATTATGGCCCCTTAATTATCCAAAATATGTCTAATTGGCCTTGTCCGCTCTCTTAGTCAAACAGTTTTTATCTAATCTTCACCAAACTTGGTGATGATGTTTGCAGGCATAATGTCTCGGCCAAGTTCAATAACCAGCCAAATTGCCTTGGGCACTTTTGGATTGTGGCCCTTTAATTGTCCAAAATTGGCCTTGTCCGCTCTCTAAGTCAAAAAGTTTTCATCCTATCTTCACTAAACTTGGTAAATATGATTGAAAGCATAATGTCTCGGCCAATTTAGATAAACAGCCAAATCGCTTAAGGGACTTTTGGATTATGGCCCCTTAATTATCCAAAATTGGTCAAATTGGCCTTGTCTGCCCTCTTAGTCAAAGAGTTTTCATCTAATCTTCACTTAACTTGGTGAAGATGTTTGTAGGCATAATGTCTCGACCAAGTGCAATAACCAGCCAAATTGCCCAAAGCACTGTTGGATTATGTCCCTTTACTTATCCATTATTTGTCAAATTAGCCTTGACCACTCTGCAATGTTTATATCAGAAAATAAATTTTCGTCAAGGTGTATTTTGTGACAGTTTGCCACTTTTGTTTGACTTAGAAAACTTTTATCCTTACCTTATAACTCGAAAATATTCAACATTTTCATATGAAACTTTGTCCACATGTCCCCAGGAACAATACACAGGTCTATACCAAGTCACATTAATTTTACTTTTATAATTATTCAATTATGCCCCTTTTTAGGTTGATAAAATCGTCAAAAACTTTTAACCTTACTTTATAACGCAAAAAACATTCAACATTTTCAAATTGAACCTGACACACAAGTTCATAGGAACAATTCTTATTTCCATACTAAATCGCAATTCTCTGGCTTAAACATTATTTAGTTTTGCCCCTTTTAGAAAAGATGAGCATTGGCGTTCACTTTGCGGCACTCTTGTTATTTTTAGGACGGGTGGTCAGATAGTGGAGGAGGAAATAAATGCAGAAAGCTAAGAAAATAACTTTCTGTATTATTATACAGTGGTCAGGATCACTTGACTGATAAAGCAATTAGAGCATGACATGTATTACTTAAAAATTGTGTGGATTTGTAATTGACTTTCTAGTTCCTAATACTGAATGGAGTTGCATTATTATCCCCTGCCAATGAAATTGGAGGGGGATATTGAAATGGCGTTGTCCGTCCGTCTGTCCGTGCGTCCGTCCGTCTGTAGTCATTTCTCAGTAACTAGCTGGTAGAATTTGTTGAAACTTTAAATAAATATGAACCAACATACTGCGATGATGCCCGTCCAATTTTTTTATGGATTGATAAATTTTCCTAAGAGTTATTGCCCTTGATTTCTTAAAAAATCCACTTCTGTAGTCATTTCTCACTAACTAGTGGGTAGAATTTCATGGAACTTGAATTGAATATGAACAAACATACTGTGATGATGCCCATCAATTTTCGGGGGGAATTATCAATTTCCCTAAGAGTTATTGCCCTTGATTTCTTGAAAAATCCACTTCTGTAGTCATTTCTC
>JAULCE010309286.1:0-10602 GCA_032359355.1 Macoma nasuta | reverse complement strand
CATGGGTCACAATGACACGCCGTGTTACACGGCGTCTCATTGTGACTCATGCTGCTTGCAAATGTCATCACAGTTTCTTCCGTAGCAAGCATAAAGGTGAATATTTGCCAAGCTCTCCGGATTTTTCATGGTCCAGTTATGGTCACCCTGCTAACAAGAATGAGCACAAGTGATTGTTAGTCAAATAAGATCAATCGTTGGTATCGACTAACGAAGCTAGGTGTATATCAAAGTTGGTATAACATTATGTTTGCATTTGATAACTGAAAAAAAATCTGATATAACAATGTCACATATCTCTTCATACAACAGACATAAATACGCGGCAAAATAAAGCGTTTTTCTGAATGATACTCAACATGCCGGCTTCAGGACTTACTAGCTTCAATCACGTCCTCAACGTCCACTCCATGGGCAGCAGCCATATTACCTAGCACAGAAAAACACACCACTCCCTGGAAAATAGCCATCCCTGCATCTAGGAAAGGTACTATCATCGCAGCTCTACGAATAAATGGATTTTATTTTCGATTAAAGCATGCAGTCGACTGAATCGAGTTGGAGAAAACGAGATTAATTTTGACTGTTGTTTATGGCATCATGTATATATTTTTGACAATCGGGTTACTCTTTTACGGTAGAGAGTACTTTAAAATATATTATCAATGACATTCGTTAAAACAAAATGTTAACTTAACCCGTTCATTGCCCTGCCCCGAATGTAGTAACATACGCAAACAGCTTGGATCAAAATAAGACGCAGAGAAACTCGGCGTCTAATTCGGATCCAAGCTGTTTGACACTCGACCAAAGGTTTTACCAAAGGTCGAGGGAGTGTGTTATGGCTAAAACGGAAGAAGACAACATATGCACAGCCTGTCTGGCAGTGAAGGGGTAATGTGCAATAAACTGTTCTATGAGAAAACATGGCATCGCCTACCTCAGACTGTTATCTTTGAACCTGGTGTGAGATCCAAGCAATAGGATGCATCCCCAGCCAAAACCTAGAGTATAGAACGCCATCACAAAGGCTTCTATCCATATCTTAAATAATAAGATCAAAATAGTCATTCTCTGAAAAAATATATCTTACTGACTTTGTGAAGAGATTAGACCATCATCGGCAGTTATGATTTCGGTTCCACTTTAACAAAACCTCTGAAATGACGATTTTGCTCATGCTCATATACTCAGCTCCACATTTCGGCCGTAATGTCTTGCCGCTACGCAAATTTTATGAAACATTTACTGGCAGTTCAAATTTAAGTGCGCGGCAGTTAAATTATAGGCAAATACATCTGGAAGCTGAGATTTAAGGTAGAGCAAGACATACGTATATGATGTTTGTGAAAGCCTAATCCGATGTGTAGTTCACCAGTTCCTCCATGTGCTGACTTTAGACTCATTCATATTGACAGTGTTGATTAACAAGAACCTCATCCAGGAGAAAACACAATTTCCGTTTTGAATTGTTTTGATAACATTGTAGTAACTGAATGATTTGTTTGTTATGAGTCAATGCTCACAATGTGTATTTATAGTAGAGTCGTCAAAATCTATTGAATAAAGGGCTAAACACACTATAACAACATGTACTGTGTATTTTATCACATTAACATAGTGAGAATTCTGCATTTCCCTGAATATTGAAAAGGTAAATAAAATATATGAATCGGATCCGAACCTGAGGGAAGCCGCAGAAATTGTCGAATGCTGTACAGTATGTATAAAGGAAAAAAACGGCGATATTGATATAATATTCAAAGCGTCAATCAAATTCCTCTACCAATCTCTCGGTTGTGACCATTCATTAGGATCGTCTTAAAAATTGGTACCTTGGTTTGTTTGAGAAATTAGAATTTTTTATTTGAGGGTATATACCTTATCTGTAGTCCTGCAATTATATATTTTCCAAACTGTTTAATTTCTACATGCATTTTAAATATCCGTTATACGTTTCCGAAGTGTTTTTGATCGGCATCACGGCGAAAAGGGGCACCCAGACATATATAACACATAAGAAAATGTAATCATATATTATTGTTTGCTTTTAACTCATTTCCTTGTTATGGCATTCAGTGTGCGTTGTTTTGTTTTCAAGGTCAGGTGTCATGTTTCCTATAATTGTAAACAATAAAGATCTGATCAGACACGCCACATTTCGCTAGACAATGTCTACACTGCTTCAATTAACCAAGTATTCATTTTGCTTTAACGTTGTTGTTGTTTTTATGGCATACATGCAATGTAACCGGTGAACTAAAAAGTCGTGCCTATGTGTCCTTTTTAAAGTACATCCTTACATATGTGGCTGTTATATTTACCTTAATGTCTTTGAGTTTGGTCATGTCGGGGTAGATAAAATGGTAGAGGCCATCCAAAGCCCCAGGCAACATCAGAGATCTCACCAGAACCGCCAATGATCCAATAATAGGCATGGTGGCCGACACATACATAACCTGAAATATTTATTAAAACTGTGTTTCGACATCAAGGTTAATCGATACGTTCATATAATGTGTATAGTCGACATCGATATATCAGAAGTTTTGCAAGTTTGAATAAATACCACATACATCTTATCTAACACGTCCGACCAATATATTCAGTGGCGGATCTAGGATTTTTAGTTAGAGGGGGCGTGCTCTTTTCGCTAGAGGGGGCGTAAGTTCTGAAATTGGTATCTACCTCTCACCGAGTGAGTACACTGAGTAATAAACTGTAGATGTATCAAATTGCCGACTGTCATAGACAGTCGGTAATTTGATACATCTACAGTTTATTGAATTATTTAATATTGATTAGATGTAGATCTATGCTAGACTGTAAATTCTACACTATTTTCCAAACGGTTTTACCAAATACATGGACACTTCTAGAGGGGGCACGCGCCGGGTCCGCCCCCGCCTGAATCCGCCTATGCATAATTAGTCTTTAGCCAGCAGGACATTGTCAACTAAAGTGGAGCCTGATCAGCTTTGTGCCATCAAGACACATTTGAATAAATATGTACAGGTATGCAAAGTGAGATTATTAGCTAGAAAATTATGTCTAAAATATTATTGAACATACATAACTTTCAGTAAGATATAAATAACTCCAAAAGAGGTGCTGTTTTGGCCCTCTGTAACAGACAGCTATTGTAAACATTGTTGGAATTTAATAAGAAAATGCTGCATTCCCTGCAACGGTTTCAAAATTGCATACTGCCTATATATCCATCCTTTTCATCAGATAGTTTCTTTACAGATAAGTCTAAAAATAGTATATGAGGGTATGAGTTAATTGTAGCTTGTACACCACAAAAGATTCCATACATGGGATTAAAGTCTGAACTTCACAATTCTCTCCAGGTATGTATAAAGGCCAGGACTGAGGTCAATAAAACCATCACCGACATCTTTGAAGGAGACACAATATCATCGTATTCACTAATAAGTCACTCTAATATTCACCTGACAAGGTCCATTCCTAACAATCTCTCGGTCAGATCGTCATCGCTGTTCAGTTTTGTCCACACCGCCTCGTTGCCAATACTAACCCCCTGGTCATTAGCCCCCATCTCTGCGCCCCACATCCATGCTGGCTTGCTTAAAACCACAGCCCTTGTGCTCTCAGCCTGGTCAATCTCTATATAAGTGCACTGAAATATAAGTAAAAGCTTGTCTCATGTTTTAACACATTACTGCATTAATATGCCTTTTGATACCTCTGCCGGAGATGACTTGAAATAATTGTGGAAAATGGAGCATTTGCTCATAATTAACATTAATGCTCCATTTTCAACAATCCAACCAAATTTGGTGTTTGCCTTTAAGATAATCTATCTAATCATATACTTTCATTGTGAACAAGTCTTAAAAAAGCATATGAAGTATAGGTTTAAAATATTTGCTTGGTCCAAGGTGTTCTGGTACAAAACTTTTGAGGTTTAGTCTGTGATTGTTCTGAAACATCTTATGATCATACTTGAACGTCTGCAAAGATTTGACTAATCATATACCTCAAGACAATAAAAAACTCATCAATTCAGTAGTTACATTAACAGGAGGCCTCATGAAACACAATAATCACTCCTTTATCTAACAATGACAATAGTTAACCCTAATCATCATTAGTTACATTTTAGCAATTTGTGAAGACCCAGATTAGACAGCTCCTGGGAAAATGCCCTGCTTCCTTCAGTGTTTCACTTTGCCTTCAATTACTTTAGATAACTGTTTATCAGATGCTTTCATTGTGGACGAGTCTAAAAATATGCACAAAAAAGACGAAGTCTGTCATAATTATCAATAGATTAAATTACTCTGAATATATTTTCTATGAAAATTTAACACAGCCAAGCTATTTACCTGCAGTTTTTCACCTGGACTGTATGTCGCGGCTGGCTTATAAACAACCTCATGCACCTCATCGCCAGGGCGATCTGAATTCTTTCCAAATACGATACAACCCTTAGTTGCTGGAGGCAGAGCTACAAGGGTGTCACAAGACCATGGTGGGGGTATGTTTCCACTCATTGTTTATAAGCTGCTACCTGATAAATATTCAAAATAGCATTTCAGGGTAATATAACAGATAATGCATCTTTATGGCTCAACTGGTTTACCAAACCTTATGCTGTGACCATTGATTAGAATCATCTTGAAAAGACCATTTCTAATGAGTGGTCACAACATAGAGATTGGTCAAATTGATTTAAAAATTGTTGAAAAATGTTTGATTTATGCTTCAGGTAGCTTATATTGAGTCCTGGCATATCTAATTATTAAATTTTGTTCAATCAACAATATATAGATATATCAAAATAATGCAGAAACTGGATTCACATTGTGGCGCCTTATTGGTCTATAGATATGCTACCTGATCTGGGTGTGCACTTATAACTTAAACTTTTATATAATAGATTTGCATGGCAAGAGTCACTGTTTGGATATCTGCTGAATAAAACAGTATACTTGTACTATATTCCTGGGGAAAAAAAGTCAGCAAAAAGTTTCTTAAAAGGAGTTTATGAAAGCATATCGAACCAAGTCAGCCTTCACCAGGATCCAGACTTTTTCACTTTAATTGCAGTTTCAATGCAGTATTAAGTATGGTGCAAAACATATTTTGACAACTACTACAGATGACATTAATCGATGGCTTGGTGCAAAACTATTGTAACTCCTTCAAGGAGTTACAATATTTTTGCACAAACCATTGATTTGTCATAGGCAACAATTTGGCATCTAGCACTGATCGAATCATTAAAATTGTTTCATGACTCCATACAAGTGTGTGTAAATTAAATATTCTTCAACCAGCTTCAACATTTCTCAACCAAACCAATCCCTATATTGTTACCATTCATCAGAATAATCTTCAAGGCTTGAGAAAAAGGATATATTTGCATTTGAGACACTGCTGTCTGTTAAAATAGTTGTCTGCTCCAAGCATTCATAAGCATTCATACTCTGCTCAATTGGCTTAAAATTTGTTAATTTCTTTCTGAGGATCAAACAGCTTGGGTCCGGATCTGAGGTACTGGTCGTAATTAGTCACAATCTGATCTCAATAATAAGTGTTTACCTTAACCACACGACATGATGCTGTTTAGAGAGTTCTGCACCCAGCATTTCAATGGTGACCTTCAGTCCCAGTCAGACCAGGCACAAAGTGTAACACAATACATAAAGAAAAGTTAAAATGACGTTCAAAGAAACTGCACTGTACTTGAAAACATATTTTGTACAATCTGGAAAATATACATTACCATCAAATTTGCATGTCAAAGATTAATTACCCCTAGGCTGTTTTCAAACACAAATCTCAGCATCAAACGGCACTGGTTGAGTCATGGGGGTTAAAAATCAATATGATAATCTAATGCATGTCGTGACTTCTGACACTGTCAACATGCAATCGATATCAGATCAAAATGATAGATGCATACCCAATCGATTCAACAGTATGCAACTTTGGATTAGCAATCCGTCGTGGAAGAAATCTGTGATGAAAAAATAAAAATTCGCGGAAATATGGGAAATATGTCAAGGTGTAAGATTGGTTTCCCAAAGTGTCATGTAAATGCACAAAGCCTGGAACCACCAGCTAAGCGGTGCATTGTAATATTACAAGGCATGTAAATAAATTAACCGGCGCGTGTGTTCCGAGATCCGGAATCCAGTGGACCCGGGACCCGGGATTCAATCAAGGTGTGTAAGACGGTAGCGGGACATAACGGACCATGGACATAACGGACCAGGACAGAACGGACCATGATGGGACAAAACGGACCACGGGATGGGACAAAACGGACCATCTGATTTTTTTCATCTTAATATATATAAAACTAAAGTTTATATACAAAATACATCAGAATGCCTATTAATTGAGTAATTATACAATGTACATCTAGGATTAAAATGTTTCATCTTAAGATGTGATCATTGTGAAGATAGAATTTACATCATAGCTCGAATATAACACTGAAAATTAACTTTTGCACCTAAAGATACGAATAAAGCAGATCGATTTATATATATAATACATTCTTTTCAATCAGGCGTCTTTTATGCTATAACTGTATCAATCCAAATTAGATGCAGCATTTTCAGCGCAGCGTCTGATCGGGGGCTACACAACTTTACCAAACATGATTCGAGCGAATGGATAACTTGAACTTATGTACGTGGCATATGATCAGTTTCCACAAGCTTAGTAATATTTTCAAATATCAGGCACTGAAGGTAGATCTTGATCAGGCGTCGCGTAGATAGAATACTTGTTGGCTAGTCCGGGTCTACATTATGTATGAACATGCGTATTGTATTGATGATTATTTGTATATATCTGTAAAGTGTATGTATGTGAAATCTAACACTTTATCAAATGATTTTGCTTTTATCACAGGAAAGTCCGAAATGTAAAATGTGCATGATATGTCAAATTGATCAGACACCGAAATGGATCATAATTGCTAATCCAATAATTGCGTGAAATTACTTTGTTAGGTCTTAAGCCGTCAACTTGTTATTCACACTAGTTTGCATTGTTCAATGCGCGTCGTCTGTTAAATCATTATACTAGCAGCAGCACACTTACTAAATAAGTGTGACAAAGTCACGTATTTACTAACTTTTGATAAAATAACTTTGCATGGAATGCATACAAGGATTTGTTATAAATATACAATTCAACTGCTTATTAGAATACATGGTCCGTTTTGTCCCATATGTGGTCCGTTCTGTCCTATATGTGGTCCATTCTGTCCTGGTCCGTTTTGTCCATGGTCCGTTATGTCCTATATTCAAAATCGATATTGTAATCAATATGCATACGCGTTGGTTTCATGGTTTCGTTTTCAAAATATCCATTTCACTCGTTTTTTAAATAGTTTAATAGACAAAATATAGTTTTGTTGTTTCATGTAAGTTGATGAAAAAGAATTACACAGCTTCTGGCTATTTTGTTGTTGTTTTTGGTGGTGGTAATTTTCTCCATTGTTTGTCGCACAGACTTTCGTTAAAATTCAATACTATATATTTGTAGCATATATATTTCATTATTTTTTAAAAAAGACTTTTGGACTCAGATATGTAGTCTTGGTAAATATAATTATGTCTAAGTGACATTAGGTGTACCAAAGACAGGGTCCTTATGAGCTCTTTCAGTAAGTGGAATATGCTCGAATCCTTTGAGACTTTCAAATTTTGTCACATATTTTACTTTACTGCAGTTGTCTATTCCTGTATAAGAATCCAATAGGTGACGTAATTCATTAATAATATGTAATACATTCTAAATGTTCCATCTACCGTTTCGTCACCAATACATGTGGAAAGCTATAATTACTTTGACTAGATTCAATTAAATCATTGTCTAAAAGATATTTCACTTGTATTTCGGAGATATTTTTGCATCGCTTGATTCATTTGGTAAGGATGTTATTTGATTGGTTTGTAGTCTTCATCAACGACATTATGGTGAAATTGTGGGACTATCAGGGAATTTATAAGTGCTCATACTCCCGAATCAGTGGACCAAGGTATTCAAGATTCTCTTCTAGATTTTTCAAAATGTCAAAAGTTTTGAAGCTTTGCTGAACAATTTCAAAACTCTTAAAACATGTATACCCGACTCCTGCATACAATAAAACTAAACATAAAAAAACAGGACACCTCACACACAAAGCACACATACACCGAAAAGCAAGGAAGCGAATTCACTCTAAATACACACACAGGGGACTGCACTAATATAACTAATGGGTCAAATATTACAACTGTGTGTCCAAATACTAGTTCAAATAAACTGAAACTGAGATATTCTTGCAGAGATTATCTTACTGAAAATAGCAGTAAATGAATGCCCTCATCCAATTCCTTCTCAGTGTCAAAGTAGTATGACATAGTCATATGCTTTCATGTTTAGTGAAACCTGACTTTCTGGGTGATAAGTTGAAGACCTATACTGTTTGATTTCAAATAACAGCATCATTTTCTGGAAAATACCAGACGTGGAATTGGATCGTTGGTCAGATTTAACTGACTTTAGTAGACCAACAAATGAGAACAATTTCAAAAGGACCTTCACAATTGTGTTGGTCTTGATATTCCTCAAAGGAATAGCTTCTTAGAATCGTGTTGATGCACATATAATTATCAAAAGGTACACATAACCTGACTTATTTCTAGGTAAAGGAAAAACACTGTATATTATGATCCTACTGAAAGGTTCATCAACAGCAGAAATAGGCTCAAAGTAAGCTTTTCGTATCATTTGATTAGGTTTCTTTACCATCGGACAAGTATCGCATGATTTGCAATAACTAGAAAGAAGAATCACCTGCTTTAATGCCAGGCCAGTAGAAATGTTTAAGAATCTTGAGATAGGTCTTGTTAACAACTACATGACCTGACATGTGTGTTTTGTTGACCAAACGAAGAATGTCAATGCGATTCGTCTTTGGGACAACAATTTGGTGGTTCACAGCTCACTCATCATTAGTTGAAACATCGGGCGTTCACCATTGTCTCATTAAAAACCCATTCTACTAATAGTTAAAGTGCATCTTGCGGAAGTTTATCTTAATTCAAAGCCTTATGAAAGAGTTTCAAAATCTCAGGATCATTCTGTTGTTCCTGGATAAGATTTTGCATTGACAGCGAGTCATGACCATGGTCTGTTGACCCTGGTGACTGATCAGACATTTTCAAATATGACTGAGATTCAGGCTAGGGTAGAAGGTGTATTAGCCCTATCAAAAATCTGACCTATGAAAGAATTAGTCAATAGTCAACGTCTCATTAATGGTCATTCTGAATGGATTTCTGTATTATATCTCGAGTAACTGCACAATAAGGGTAGAGGTCAAGAAAATCCTGCTCAATGAGGTCAGGTGTCTGATCCACATTTGATGTGTCAGATACAAGTGGATGGATAACGACAGCATTATCTCCAGCTAAGTGACAACCTCGACAGGTAAGAAAGGTAAACTACTAACAGCCACTTAATATGAGACCATATTGATATTATGAAGAGTGACATTAAGATTTCCACTTTCTTCTCCCTGAATCAGAACACTAGTTCCAGAAGAAATCTTCTCAGAAAATGGTCGGTTATCGGCTTAAATAAAAGATTGAGAAACTCCTGTGTCCATATCATCTTAAATGGTGCACACAATTATCACATGTAAGTGACACAGTCCCATCTGAAAGGAACGGTTCATAATATCAATAAGAGAACTAGACTTGAGTTCTGTAACCTTAACAATTTTACTATTCTTAATACAAGACTGAGGGTTTGACCTAAAAGTGGCGAGACCTGTAGGTTTAGCCTCATAACTTTTGAGTTATTTCCTTTTTAAGATTAAGCACTTTAAACTAAATTGACCAAGTTTATAATAATAATCTATGTAGGTTGAGATACGGGATTTTGAGCTTTGATGTTATTGAATGACATTGTTAACGTGCACTAGACTGACTGTGCAGACACAAGAATATTTTCGGCCTAACGAGCTGCATCGTCCAATGTTTGTACCTCTTAAAATTAGAGTTTACCGGAGCTTACTATTAGGAAATGATTGCCCCTTTCTCCGTCATAAATTCCAGAGGATGAGGGAATAAGGGCATCGGCGATGGAACAATTCCAGGCGAACGACTTTATCCCAACCAAATTTACCGTTAGATGTTCAGATCATTTTTGAATGAATGAAACGAAGGTATTAGCTAAATATTTGGCGAGGTGAGCCACCAGAACTTAAGTGACAATCTGTATATAGATGATCAAACATGAGTGGTCATGGTATATCAAAAATACAAAACAAGTTGTCAGAAACTGTACAAAACAACACTCTGTTAAGTTTAATTCAGTTTCTGACAACGAGTTTTCTTATTTCTAATATACCATGACCACGAATGTTAGATTCTATTAATATTATAAATTCCAATGTGACGGGTATAAGCGTTAATCAATATAGAGTCGCTATATAGTGCGGTCATTTTAACCCTTAGCCTGCTGTTCGCGACAACGATGAAACTTCAAACAGCTTGGATCCAGATCAGACGCCGAGTTACTCGGCGTCTGATCTGGTTCCAATCTGTTTGACACTCAGACAAT
>JAULCE010309175.1:0-10603 GCA_032359355.1 Macoma nasuta | reverse complement strand
TCAATTATATAATTTCTGAGTAAAGGCCTTGCACGTAAAACTTTAACCAAACTTTCTAAGTCAAGTATGCTTTAAAAAGAGCACTTTTCGATTGTGCCATAGATACCTATATTCTCGGTAACGTTCTTCTCATATAATAGATCGCTGAGATTTCCGTTGACATTAAGCTTGTAATATAATCACTTGTGCTTCGTAAAAAAACACTAAATCATGATCCAGATATGTCTTAAATGTATAAACTTATACCCTGTAATGAATTTCTACAGGTCCCGAAGGCACGCTTATTTCTATACAGCGACTCTGTCAATGTCATAAACGCCACTGGCAATATCTTCAGCCATTGTTTTCATTTAGGAAAATTGTTTCAACTTATCTCTTACCGTTCTCGTCATATTCAAACAACTTCGAATCAGATCTGACGCCAAATAATGGGCGTCCGATCAAAATTTTAAACTTATAATATGACTCTTAGCTAAATATATTTGAAAGATCTAAACCCTACGAGCTCCTTACGAGTAGGTTTTCAGTCGAAATTTTGCAGAATCACACGGAGTCCGTACGGACATCGTAGACTCTTGCGAGCATTGTACGGAGTTTTTGAACTCGTAGAGGACTCGGGACTCTGTGAGAATGTTCACCGAGCTCCCGAGCTCGAAGCAATTGTCCAAGTCGTGAGCAGCTCACACGGGCATCGCATGATGTCTGTGCGGATTTGGAACACTGCGAAACTAGTAAGAGCTTACCGGTGCTCGCACGACTATCGCAGGATAGTCTTAAGGACACCGTTCGGGCGCCGTATGAACACACGTGCATCGTACGAGGTTCGTCCGAGCTCCTTGCGAGCTCCGCACGACTTGTCTGTGAAGTCCGTAAGGACCTACGTTTGCATCCTCCAAGAGATCGTACGGGGCTCGTAGAAATGTGACCAGAAGCTACAAGACCCGTACGATCTCTTGGATTTTAAAAGTTGGTGGAATCGTGCGATTTTATAAATCGTACGGACATCGTACGGATATGTGACCAGGGCATAAAGAACTGTATCTCATTAAAGTTATATTTGAATCTCAATCAGTTGGTTCCCGGACTATCGACGTTTATTGCGTACATAACGTCATTTCTACACGGAATTACAGAATGCCTTTATTTGTATTGTAGAATATGTGTCAGAAAAACAATACAATGTCATTTTATTTACAATACTGACAATATTTAAATTGACGGTTTTACCACTTTTGCTCCAATTCTCTAAGGTTCGGCTGCATTTAAATATTGCGCAGAAACCGTTTCAGAACTCTCATAAACCGCAAGATACGCTTTATAAGGAGCATCATGCGGTTTTGATAGTTGGAACCGGTTTGTACGTCATATCCCCTGACAACCTTTATAAATACGGACACGATTGGCCTGTTATTCGGTTTCCGTTTCGGTGTCAATTGACAGTAAGCTCCGGTTGTAACGATATCGGATATTGCGATATACCGCTTGTAGCGATATTGATTTGGTGGTCCATTCGGATTCTCTGTACAGTCCTATGCATGCTACGGGCGACAAAGTGATAACATTTGCAAACAGTTTACATACAGATGAGCCGCCGAGTAACTCGGCGTCTCATCTGGATGCAAACTGTTTGAAATTCAGAATGTTTATTCTTTGCTGCTAGTCACTAAAACATAAAGTGAATGTGTCGCTTATAACGATATTCGGCTATAAGGATTATACATTTGCGGTCCCGTCAATATCGATATAAGCAGTGTGTACTGTACGTGTAGTTAAGATCGAATATTTTATCGAAATAAAGAGATGAAATATTATATAATTTTGTTTCGAAATGCCTTTTATCGAATTGAAATATATTTCCAATAGTGCTGTTAACGATCTCATGCCGCAACTTAAAGGCGGTGTATAGTCGGGGTCTGCTCTGTTGGCAAGTGTGCCTTTTGGCAATATTGGTGCTAAAAAGATTTCATATATTTGTTCATCCAGCACCATACTACAATTTTAACATACAAAATCAGTCAAACCTTCGTCGTCTTGATTTTTACAAAATATCATCAAAGGTTCATCGAAAAAATAGCATATAAGTAAAGTGGTTTCTGATTTTGGACTGCGGCGTTTGCAATAGTGCCTATTTAGAAACAATTGCGTTATACTGTGTCATAATTTCCATTCTGCAAATTCAAGCATTAGCTCACATGACTGTTGTCAAGGGAGATTAAAGCTTCCGTTCTTGGCAAAGCGCCCATTTGGCAGAAACTATTAAAATTAAAGTAGAACTAGAAAGAGTTGTTATCATCACCTCCCTTGGCAAAACTAAATTGATAATTCAATCAATTTGGCAGCGTAAAAGTTAACCCCTTCTCTTTCGGAATGAATTTCCGTGCAATATCTCGTTTGCTTCATTTTCAAACTTCACAGATTAGATTAATTATTGGCAATAATATTGGCCAGGTGTCAGACAGCTTGGATCCGGATGAGACGCCGTGTTACATGTACTCGGCGTCTCATCCGGATCTAAGCTGTTTGCATATGACACAATGGTTTGTGGTAAGCAGTGAAGGGGTTAAAGCTTCCGTTATTGGCAGAAAAGATTAAAATGGAAGCAGAACTGGAAAGACACTTGTTTTTATTCACCTCCCTTGGTAACACTTAAGTTGCTAATTTAATCAAATTTTAAGCGTCAAAGTCAAATATGGAGTCCAATATGATAAGTTGTGACCAAGATCGCAAGCGGTTACAGCTAGTTCCAGATCAAACACTCACAGTAAAACCGATCTAAAGCGGCCAACCTATATGAAGAAGCAGGTGGTTGCTACATGTAGAACAAATTGATGCAGAAAGCTCCCGTGGGAGCTTTCTGCATTCTTTACGAACTGCATTAAGCTACCACCTGATTCAAAGGCTATACATATGTGCTTTTGTAAGTGTTCGCATTAGAGAGGTTTTACTTAGCTAAAAGTAGAATATTAATCCTGTAAGCTATGTCAAACACACCTTACAAGATCTACATCTAAAAGATAATGTACCCTAGGGGAAGCCCATTCTAGAATACATACCTATTTGTTATAGAGGCAGCCAAAAAGTAAATTACCACAAGGACATGTCACAGATGGCACGTGAGCTAAAATAAGCTGTCTACTTCACTGGCACTAAGATCGTAGTGGTTAACTTGTACAGAAGCAAAATAATTATAAAGATGAAATAATACGCTAAACAATCATTAGAATGTAATGTACAAGTTGCTAAAATAGCAATATACCAATTCTACACCGACATTACAATCATACTGGCGCAAATGTCGGCGAACGAATAGGAATACTATTGATAGAAATGAAGGAAACATGTTGGTAAGAGAAGGGGCGATAATCTGCAATTCGGTGTATTAACTAAAGAAAAAAGTCCAAGCCAAATAAAAGAATTACCACAACGCTATATCAAAGATGGCAAGTGAGCTAAAATTAGCAGTCTACTACACTGACACTAATATCATACTGGTTAACTTGTACCGAAGCAATACAATAATAACGATAAATGATTGCGCTAAAAAGCCGTAAGAATGTAATGTACAAGTCGCTAAAATAGCAAAATACTAAACATTACAATCGTACAGCCTTAGGTTGGGCACATAACCCGATACAAAATCGGACACAAATGTGCACGTTTAACCCTTTCCTCCACAGAAGCGCCATTCAGCACCTCTGTAACTAATGACTATTGAAAATATTGAAGGAAATGAAGCATTTGCTCGTAACGAGCAAATGCTCTATTGCCTTCAATGATTTCAATACAATTCAAAAATAGTGCTTTTCTTTTGCATAGAGTTTAAAATAATCATGAGATTCTTTCCTTGAGGATTAGTATAAAAAATGCTTGTGGAGTAAAGGGCTAAGGTACTACCTCTCTCTCTCTCTCTCTCTCTCTCTCGCTCTCTAAGGCTGTCCATAAGGACTTTTTAATGTTCGCATTTGAGGAGTTTTATTCTAGTGAAAAGACTGGTTCGAACACATACACCGATACGATAGTTTCCTCGAAAATCAAATAAAGTTTAGCATTTTTAACCTCAAGCGGATGCAAATGTGGGCAGATAATGTCAATGTATCTTGTTACAACAACGAATGAATAACAAACAGGACACTGTAGGGACAATACTGAAATTAAATTGAGAATGCTCTGCGACTTTCTAGAAAACAAATGTCTCAGAACAATCTTCTATTTTATTTCAAATAGGGAATAAAAGTCTATCACTGAAATGCGTTTGCCATGGCAACCAGAACCATCGTTAGAGCAATATTCTGCATTTCAATGCCCACGCGAATAAACGGTGTCGGTGTTATGTAAGTCAGCAAACACACTTGGCAGCGACAGTTTTAATTTCCCAAGGTTGGCCAAGCTTTGAGAAACTATTCGCCATGCGTTTCCATCATTGTATCTGCATCACTTACGGAATCGCGTGGTGTCAGATCTTTTCCAACCTGTTAACATATTTTGACACTCTGCAAAATTTGAATAAGCAAATGGCAGGAACTTTAAGTGATGGTATAAACATGTAAGAATAAAGTGTGGATAAAAAATAAAGTTATTTAAAATTACCTCCACTTCATGATGTTTGTTTGAAGCTAACCCTTTCCGCCACAGAAGCGCCCTTTACCGCCTCTGTTACTGATCACTATTTAAAGCATTCTACGGAAGTTACGAGCAAATGTTCCATCTTCAAAAATAATTTGACACTAGAATATAATAATTTTCATCAGATTATTTGCTTTGGAATAAGTCTAAAAGTAGATTGTGGAGAAAAGTATCCAAACAAGATAACTATCTAACCATCGGCTGTTTTAAATTCCCAAGATGAGCCAAGCTTGGAGAAACTATTCGTCTTCGTTTTCATCCTTGTATCGACATTATGCACGGAATCTCGTGGTGTCAGATCCTTTCAAACCTGTTAACATATTTTGTCTGCATAATATTTATAAGAGTTTGGCAGGAAGTTTATGTGAATAAAAAATAAAGTTAGTAAGTTAAACATATGTGTACTAAATGATGTTTGTGTGAGTTAACCTTTTCCAACACAAAAACGCCTTTATGTGCCTCTGTTACTGATAACTATTTAAAATATTGCAGGAAATGGAACAATTACGCGAAACGAGAAATTGCTCACTCTCAACAATATTTGATATAATTGAAAAATGATATTTTCTTATGCCTAGAACTTCAAATTTTCCATCAGATTCTGTCCTTGCGAATTGGTCTTAGATAGCTCGTGGAGGAAATGGTTAAACGAGGTAACTCTGTGATTATCGACAGCAGTAATGTCTAAAGATTAGTCAAGCTTGGAGAAAGTATTTCATCCCTGTATCGTGGTGTCAGTTTTGTCAATTTTCTATTACAGTGGGAGAAACGCTTATATTTCTCAACTAACGCGATATACTGTGCACACAGTACGGGGCCAGGACAAATGTTTTGTAGGTTTCACTGAACAGAATGACATAAATAGACTTCGAGAGATATAATATATTATAGAAATAAAACACGTCTACTAAATGGTGTTTTGTTGAAATTAATGCTATCTTTACAATTATAACGCTAGTCAAGCAAACAAAATGCAATTATTCCAGGAAATGTCCAGTTTATCCTTCACTTCACAGAAGCGCCGTTTAGCGCCTCTGTAACTGGTGATTGTTGATAATAGTGTAGGAAATGAAGCATTTGCTCGTTATGAGCAAATGCTCCATGATAATGATTTCAATACAATTCTAAAACGGTATTTTTCTTTTGCCTAGATTTTCATATTTATATCAGACTCTTTCCTTGTGGTTTCGTCTTTAAATTGCTTGAGGGGGAAAGGTTTAGTATAAGCATTTTTTCTTACACAAATGTCAAACAATTTGGAGCCTTATCAGTCGCCGAGTAATTGTATATAAGTATTTATAAGTTACATGCTGCAATTTAACATAATACCCAAAATGTTATGAGTATCATTATTTTCAAACGCAACGGATTATCTAGATCTATATACATATACTTTGAAACACATCAAAATCAATCAAACATTGTTCTCTATCACTACAAACTGATCAGATCTTTAAAAGATGATACTTTTCAAACATGAAGTCTGATCTGCGTCTATAATACGTGCACCTTAAAAAACAGTGTGCGCGATAACAACCACATGATGCGGTTTTGAAACCACATGATACGTTTTATTCTTACATGATATACGACTTCACAATAGTCGAAGAGCAAAGTTCGCGTTGTTTATTGTACAAAAATAACACTGCTTTTTTCATCTTAGAATCGAAGTTATGAATGCATCATCGTTGTTTATAGTCTGATGATGGTTTGTCTTTCAGATGTATTTAAATCACTCGGGCGAAAGCCTTTGTGATATAATTACTACGCATCTAAACTCAGAACCATGATTTATTAGACGATAAAAACGGTACATTATTTATGATTTCTTAATTAAAGCATGTGATGTTGTTTCTGATAGTCTTGAACCGTTTCATACGTCATAAACCGGTAACGAAACAGAGCAAAACTGGTTAGACCGTCAGTTTGATATGATTTCGTCCAGTAAATGCTCAACTAGATAATTAAAAGCACACACATAGGCGCGTGACCCATTTAAATTGAAAATCTGCCAGTGCTGACGGAATATTGCCCGATTAAAAACGCATCTGTTTAAAAAGCATGTCAAGTCGGAAAAAAATAAGAGGATGCGAGGGAACTGTTCCCGAATGATAAGCGATGGTTGGTTTCTTATTACGCGAGCTTTCAATTTGTCATTTCGTCAGTCGAACCTCATTATCTCGAGCGCGGTTACGTTGAATTAATGCTTTAATTGAAATAAAGATCTTAATCAAATACATTGGTTTTTGCATCGTGGTTATGAGTCGAAGAGTGAGGACTACTTTTATAAGATCAAATTACCCGAAGTTCGAGTATTTACTTATTAGAACAACAGCTGCATGTATCTAGTTCCATTCTGTATTATATGTTTTTGCCACATTGTCTCTATCAAGAAAAAACATCGAACGTATATATGTTTTGAATCAAACTGACAGCATGTAATAAAACACACATAATCAATAAAAGCTAGACGCATGTTATGGTTTCCAAATACTGCACGACAAAAACGAAGTTATACCGACTACACACCCATGCCCCTTTGATGCATGGTTATGATGTTTTCCCCAAATCGAAATAAAAAGAGTAGATTTGAAACCCTTATATATTTTAGTCGACTAGCCATGTTGCCACGTCATTTCAGTATAGTGTACACATCTGTTGCACAGATCTTGATCCTTTTCTTTTTTAGAAAAATCGAGACTGCGGAAATAAATAAAATAACTTCACTTAATTTAAAACCAATACGTCAGACCTCACTCTGAGCAAATGTACTTTACATTTAGTAAGATAGCGGTGTCATATGTGGAACAAACCGTTTGCAATGGTGTTTTTTAACACTGTCACAATGAGTGTTAATGTTGTAAAATGTAAAAAGTATTATGTCGGTCGAGTAAAAACGACGTCCTTTTTGGTAATTTAGAATAGAACTATGGATAGATTCACGTGACCAGAGATTTAAAAGTTTCCGTTCATTTCACTGACAAGAACCATAAAGACATATTTAGAGTGGTAGATTTATTATCCCTTCGAAAGTAAGATATCATTTTACTTAATTCATGGCGAATAAAGCAATATTCAGTGTACAAAATGCATATGTATAAATCAGTGTAAATATAATAAGCATTTGTGTTTTGTATTGTATGTTTACCATTATTACTCTAAGTCTTCAGCCAGCACGGTTTCGTGCAATAACGTTAACACCGATCAAACTGCTCCTTGCGGGTTTACACTATTTGTCTGTTATTGCGACTATTTAAAGCACAATGTCATTATTTTGTGGTTCAATCAGCCAGTTCACGTGCTACGATTTTAACAGCAATTCCATGGGACGGCGAAGACTTGCTTTAATTACCGCCTGCAGTTTGATTTATAGCAAGTGTGTCTACAGTATGCATAATTTTGCAATATTTCAGGAAAGTTATGTCCCCGCTTTGTCATATTTACGACAAAATGCTGTTACAGCTGCTATATCTATTTCGAAGTAAAATTTTAAAATTTATTATAGTTCCAAACGATATATAATTTGCAAACATTTGTGCGCTTGGATTCGAGAGACACTTTCGGAAATCGGGTTCAACAAATTGGAAAAGGGAAAACATGAATACGAGCGGCGCTATTCGATGTCTTCAAAGTTTAATCCCTTCACTGCCACGACAATAATGCGCAAGCGCAATATTTCGTCTGCTTCATATGTACGAGTTGCGTTATTTATGGAACAAGAATTACTGTGGGTGAAGAAAAATTTAAACGAGCTTTGGCAATATATCGATGTATGCGATTTGGAAACTACAAATAGCATATGACGTTATGGTACTAGTCTTCTATATGCAGAATGTTTCTCAGTAATTGAATATCCACACTTTGCACTCTAAATTTCCAAACTTGATACAAACAGTTTAAGAAGACGTAAAATGGAAACAGTTCTATAAATAAATGGCGCTGTTTTGATTTAGGTTCCTATTTATCTTCAAACTTTATATAATAGTTACTACCCCAATAGTGATAGGTTTTCAGTGACGGTGAGTATTTATGTGCTATATATTACTTTCATGAAACGGTTTGCGAAAGCGTCGCCATGCAGTGTTCTAACAAATAATACAAACGCATGTGCATGATCTTTATTTAACTACTAAGTACTTGTATACCGCATGCTCACTACCAATTATACACGTGGTATCTATAATATTCTCGCAAAAGGTGCGAAGGTGTCACAGTTTATGAGATAAACAACACATCTAAAAGCCCACAATTACAGATTTTGGCACTAAATATATAAATTTATAGTCCATGAATCCTCATTAAAAATGAAATTAAACAAGATAAGTATAGACGTTAACACTATTCATGTAAGAGGAGTTATTGAACACACGTGCTTACGTGGAAGAAACGTTATAGTTCATGTAGTTTAAAACCTGTAGAAAACTTGAAATTTACAGTTACGCATTAATTACTCATTTGTTTAGCTTAAAATGCCAGGAACAATTTGAATTTGACTTCGAGATCAGCGACCTTATATAATATAGACTTATCAAGTAAGGCAATCGTGAAACTTTAAATAAATACCCAAAACTAAGCTGTAAGGTGAAACATTAAAGCCATTAAAAGTTATGTAGTTTAACCCCTTCACTGCTTACCCAAAACCATTGTGTCATATGCAAACCAATCAGATCCGGATGATACGCCGAGCGTCAAAGCTGTTGACACTCGGCCAACATTTTTGCCAAATAATAAGTTAATTTGTGAAGTTTGAAAATGAAGAAGACGAAATATTGGGCATGCGAAGAATTGCTTCCGGCAGTCAGGGGGGTAAAGTGTGACTTATGCAATTCTTTACCAACAAACACGCTAATTACTTTTAACTGTATAGTATAAGTTTGAGAACGTGAAGAATCGGACAAGCTAAACATACCTTACTAATGTTATTACATTTTTGTATTGAACAGTCAATGAAAAAGTGGCGATTTTACCCCGTCACTGCTGGAAGCCATTCTGCGCATGCAAAATATTTCGTCTGCTTTATTTTCAATCTTCGCAGGTTTAATTAATGTTTCGCAAAGATATTGGCCGAGTGTCAAACAGCTAGGATCCTGATGAGACGCTGAGTTACGAGGCGACTCATCCGGATCTAAGCTGTTTGCATATGACACTGCATATGGTTCGGGGTAAGCAATCAAGGGGTTAAAACAGATCATTACTTAATTCAGAACAAAATGTAAATGCAGAAAGCTCTGTCAATAACTTTCTGCATCACCCTCCCTTTGCATTAATTCACCACCTGTCTTTGATAGTCACTGTGATATCGTTATTGATGGCTGCTCAAGACATGTTTGACTTTATGGTTTAATATCGATACGAATATGACTTCGTTTTAATTAACAGATTTGGAGATATCAAGGTTCGACTGTACTTCGGATCGTATTACTGGACAAACATGTGCGTACAGATGGTATGAAATAAACTAATGCCACCAGTGTAGTACTTCTAAGCAAATTTCAAAGCTTCACTAAAAGTAATTTCATGTAAATTTGATTTGTCGATTTGAATATTACTCTTAGCACGTAGAAGAAATTGTCATCTGCGGCATTTTTTTTAAACTATTTTTTTTTTGTCAAATTTGTTTTGAATTTGTTTTGAAAAGAGTAAATCTATAAATTTATTTCCGACAATGTCATCATTTCATATAAAGCTGTACAAGAGTATCTTGTATGGTCTCTTTTGTGACAACAGCATGATGTTATATTAGTACTGAACATTATTAACCCTTATCCTGCCAATCGTGACCATAGTCGTATCGTCAACAAGCTCTGGCCCTGATCAGAAAAACAGTAAATCTGATCTAGATCCCCACTATTTGACGACCAGGCAAACGTTTTTAACAAACTTGAAGAAATTCGAACACGTTTTAAAAGTAGAAAATAGATCATGCAAGACATGTCAAATACACCCTACAAGATCCACATCCAAAAGCTAACCTTGATAA
>JAULCE010309064.1:513-10604 GCA_032359355.1 Macoma nasuta | reverse complement strand
TTTACTTATAAAAATTTGTATTCTTCGTCTTTGACGAAGTCATCTGCCTGAATTTATTTATAATAGTATTATATGAAAATAGCAAAGTATATTCAATATATAATATACAATATATATATATTATAAATATCTACTGCTTGTTAGAATGACCGCCTGAAATGATATGGCGATAAACATGTATAAATGTTTGAGTCAATAAATACTGAACTGAACTAATAATTTACCTGCTTCCGCCGTGTTATACAAATCAATGACCTGTAACAATCACATAATTAAGCACACTTACCGGCGATAAATCGCATTTTACTAATCACGTATCGATATAGTCGGATAATATATTTACTCAACCGCTACAGTCGCATGTTACCATTTCAAATACTTTATAATTATACTTTGTTGGTGATCAGTCCGTAATTTTGCTTATGAATAAACGATAACGTCCATAGGATTACGCTCCCATTGCAGCTTTCTACGGAATCCTATTCGGGTCACCTTAAATCTCGCTAGTTGGACATGCAAAATTTAAGCAACACGCGATAAATATCGCTAGTGAAGACATACATACATGCGAACTTTAAGCTTGTAAAATTTCGCCTATGTTTCTTCGCGAAGTGAAGAGTGCGCAACTTATCGCGTGTCCGACTAGCGAGATTTAAAGTTAATATATCGCTAGTCGGTTTTACCTCGCGTGTCCGACTAGCGAGATTTAAAGCTAATGTTTCGCATGTATTAAAATCTCGTTAGTCGGACACGTGAGGTTTGGACTAGCGATATTTATCGCTTGTCGTTTAAACCTCGCGTGTCCGACTAGCGAGATTTAAAATTACTATATCTCTAGTCGGTTAAACCTCGCGTGTCCGACTAGCGAGATTTAAAGTTAATATTTCGCTATATTAAAATCTCTTAAGTCGGACACGCGATAAATAGCGCCCTTTTTACTTCGCGAAGAAACATAGTCGAAATTTTGCAAACTTAAATTTCGCATGTATGTATGTCTCGCCTAGCAATATTTATCGCGTGTTGCTTAAATTTTGCATGTCCGACTAGCGAGATTTAAGGTTGCCCGAATAGGATTCCGTAGCTTTCTGAACATATACTCCAGTTTAATTAGACGCTGCTTTATTGATAGCGAAATCTGTATGACGTCACACGCGATGCTAAAAATATTGATATTCCCCCGACACTTTACAACAAATATGACGGGTGGTAGGTAGTTCAGCATAAACAGTTTTGCAAACGTGTTTAAATATGAGGACTAAAGCTATTTAAAATTTTCCTTTGAGTCACATTGTTTTAGAAAGACGTCATACGAAGATCCTTGCCAAGACAGGGTCAGGACAATCACTGTGCGTCCAGGGAATCAATATTATCTGCGAACTTTTGCTACACGCTGAGATGATAAGATGCAAGATAAGGGAAAGAAACATCGTGAGCATCGAGACATAATGGAAGGAAAATACAGACACGTGAACTTCACTCCAGAGTAAATGTTAACAAATCAATGACGAAACATGTTACAGTCTAATAGTCTGTTGTGTATCATAGTATGTACATGTATGAATTAGAATTCGGGTCAATTCGGACCAAAACCAAATCGGACTGAGTCAAATCGGACGGGGTAAATTCGAAACAAACCAATTTTTTTTCAGTAGGTCCTTTCCTCTCGATTTCTATTTATTCCAAAACATGTATAAACGATACATGAAATAAAGCATACATTCTTATTCTCTTTATCATAAAACAGTTCATATCCAACATATCAAATAATAATTAATTCGTATTTCTTTAATTTGAGTGGGAGCAACGATTGCCAGTTTGGTACATTTAATTATTTGGAATATCAAAAAGGTTAGAACCGATTCTCGGCGTCTGATATGCCAGCAAAATGTACGTTAATGTGATGGGTGATCAGTGCCTAGATGTTAAGGATACTGCATCTCCCATCATACTCATATATAAGCATTTTGGCCTACTGGAGGGGCAGAAATGTAGAAAATAGAACCAGGCCTAGTATAACCTTCTGAATTGAACAATTTAGACTATTTTGGAGGAAATCAGATTACGAGAAATTCGGCGTCTGATATGACATTTGTGTGTGTTATTTTAAAGAGGAATATGATAAAACATCTTGATTATTTTGTATAATGTGTTTACTTTTTTATTATTTGATATGCACCCAGTAAAAACTATTAATGAAATGTATACGGTGTTGACTTATTCTTTCTGAAAATACTCTCAAGCTGATAATAAAATTGTTTTACTAAAGATTGAGTTTAAGTGTTTATTGAGTTTATGCCGTCACGCGGTGTCCGTCGTCCGTGCGTACGTGCGTGCGTGCGTCCATTAACAATTGATTGTTTATGCTCTACAGTCTTTACAGTTAAACTTATACAGTAGTTAGATATTCATGAGAGCTCGGTTCCTTTTGTTAACCAGCCATATCCGCCCATGCATGACTGGATTATGGCCCTTGAATTAGTTAAGATTGCGCGTCAGTAAACAATTGTTTGTTTATGCCCTAAAGTTTTTAGTTTTGATCGTATCTCAATCGTCAATCGTCGCCCCGTACTTCATTCTAAGTGTTGTTATACTTTCTGGTCCATCGAGATAATGAATTTAAACCCTTTCAGTTTTGAAAATTGAATACCGCTTAAGCCGGTGCTAGGGGGCATGAGTAGTGTTGCATCTTTAATTAATACTCAATAAAACCGAGTCTGCAAATTTTTCTCAATATGAATTGGCTTTCTTGCTTTTGAAGGATCTCCCTTTTACAAAATTTATACAGTAGTTAGATATCTAAGAGCGCTCGGTTCATTTTGAAAACCAGCCAGATTCGCCCATGCATGACTGGATATTTATGACAGCTCGGTTCCTTTCGAAAACCAGCCCTCATGCACGAATGAATTATCTCCCTTAAATTGTCAAAAAATGCTATAATACAGCTTTTTTACGCCATAAAGTTTCCATTTCAAATCCGATCTTCACCAAACTTATGCGGTAGTTAAATATTTATGGCAGCTCGGTTCTTTTAGCAAATCAGCTAGATCAACCCATTCACGACTGGATTATCTCCCTTAAATTGTCAAAAAATGCTAGAATGCAGCTTGTTTTCGCCATAAAGTCTCCATTTCAAATCCGATCTTCAGCAAACTTATGCGGTAGTTAGATATATATGACAGCTTGGTTCTTTTTGACAATCAGCCAGACCAACCCATGCGCGACTGGACTATCTCCCTTTAAGTTGTCAAAATTGCTGTAATTCAGCTTGTTTACGTGATTAAGTCTCCATGTCTTTTTTGATCTTCACAAAACTTAAACAGTAGTAAGATATCAATGGCAGCAAGATTCCTTTTGAAAATCCAATTTCACCAAACCTTTGTTTATTCATCTTCCCTTTGTTGTTCATACATACATGCTTCGATTTGAAAATGATCAAACGAACCAAACCAATAGAGCACAGGCCCTCATGAGCCTCTTGTTTATCCACTATCACAGCTTTGAATTATACAGGACAAGCAAATATAAATTATATAAAATGAGTCCGATTTGACCCAGTCCGATTTGACTCAGGTCCGAATTGACTCAGGGTGATATTAGGTTTTGGTCCGAAAAACCCGAGACCGGTTTCGTCCAACTACCGGTTCGTCCAACTTACTGTATACAGCAACCGAGAAGTAGTTTCGTCAAACTTTACCTGCCAATCACGACTATTGTTATATAGTTAATCAGCCTTGTCCCAGATCAGCCGTCAATTTACTCGGCGTCGGATACGGATGCAAGCTGTTTGACAACGATCAAGTTTAACATGTTCTAATTGATGCGTTTTATAACTTAACAATTTATCCGGATCCAATATGTTTGACCCTTAAGTTAGACAACATTTTCTTTAAATTATAAAGTAATTCAGACAATTTTCAAAGTTTAACAGACAATAATTTCAGCAGACGAACAAAAGTGAATGAGTTTGCTATGTTATCTAATCCGTTTGGTGCATCATCGTGATTGGTGTATATTTTATATGTTTTGTTCAATTTAGATGAGATACATTAAACGTATACAATATAAATGAAGTAGGTAATAGTTTGTTTATCTTTCACTATTTAAACCAATCAGTATAGACTATGAACTGTACTCTGCAGTCTTGCAATACTGTACTCTGCGTTCTTACAATTTACCATTTTTACAAGTTGGTCATGCCAGGTCTACACTGTTTGATAAAATGATCAGATGTCCCAGCAAATCGAATACCAAGTACCGGTAACCTGATCTTGTTGCAAAACGATGTAGGGCTAAGCGCCTATTATCATCTTGGAATTTATAACACGCACCGTTAATCAACGCCAGGCATATGTCGAGGTGTGAAGACATTACCACACTCTAAATGGTGGGCTAATTTGGCTTAATTATTCTGCTCATAACATTGTGTCGTCTGTCTATCCGTTTCAAATTGATTAAAGTATTGTCAAACAATTTCGAATGGTATCCTTCATTAATGGGCGACTGAGCAGGATCTATCATGCAGTATAATCGTAAATGGCGGACTATAAGTTAGTGCTAGGGGTATATAATTTACCAGTTTGACCACAAATATAAATTTAACGAACCGGTAGTTTTGAGAAACTTCCAACAGACACAAGTATTAAGGCTCGCTGTCATTTACTACCTGTACCATATTCAGATAGTAAATAAGGGTGCACATCATTATTTAACGAAAAATGCCCACACATGTATCTTATGAAAGATTAATAGAATGAACAATAAGTAGAGACAACTATGGTTGATTTACAGAAATAATGCATATACAAAATATGTCATGCATCAACTTATATTTGAAAATATGCATTCTACTGGTATTGTCATGTTAACTAGCAGCCAAAGAAAAAAGTCTTGCCATCTATCTATATCAGTATCGGAGATTGTTTACAGCCTAATGTTAACATACAAAATAGCACCTCAGTGTAACATGGTTTGTTGCCAGCATCTTCACATTTTGTTGAGCCTTATCTGGCTCCAGAATTTTAGCATATCTTATAAAAATCAATATGAAATGCTCATCTAGTTTTGTAAGCAGTTTACAAATCAGTTCTCAAGGATGTGTAAAAACATAATTTCACAAAAGTCACATACTCTACCAACAGCTTTATAATAATCATTTTGGATGTAAATTGCACAATTTGTTTTTTACATTTAACACAGCTGACCTAAACTTGCTCTACAAATACTACATAAAATTGAGTCATTGACATATATATAATAAGGGCTAAGCACATACTCTTATTGCTCTTTCCCTGTGGATGCAGAATTACAAGTTCCAATGTGTCAAGGCTGGATCCTGATCAGACTCAGATTGTGATATGGCTTCAAACTGTTTGCATTTGTCATCAGATTATATGTAAACAAGATATGGGTTAAGTGGAAAAATGTAATTTCTTATGAAAATTCACGTTAACTGTCACAGCTTTGATTTGCATTCATGTATACTTACAGAGCAATGACATGTTAAAAAAGTGTAACAAACTCATTTTTATACCCTACTTTTGCAAACAGTCAACACTGTCAATTTTTAAACTCTTTCCTTGCTAAATTATATTTGACTCATATTCCCAAATGATATTTATTAATCCTTCACTCCATATGCTATTTATGACGTTTATGATGAATATGAAGATAATCTAGGAGATAGAAAACTGCCAATTTGAATGGCTTTGTGGAAAATGAAGCATTTGCTCATCATGAGCATTTGCTCAATTTCCCACAATGTTTTCAATTAAGTCATCTGCTACAGAGATGTGTAAAGCGTATCTATAGAGAAAAGGGTTAAATATATATGCAAATCACTATTTATTGTAACAAACATGATATGTTTATGGCAAACAGTGTATACCCTGAGCATAGGGATCATTCAGGGGCTCTCTGATCTGGGTCTACATGGTTTTATCATTTCAGTGTCATGTCTAGTGTTTCCTTTGTTAGATTACTGACACAGTCAAATTGTAGAATTTTCTCGATTTGATGAAATGAATAACTTTGAGCTTCAATGCCAAAATGTTCATACAATGGACCATAAAAATGTTTTTTTTTAATTTATAGAATCTCTTAACATGCAGAACACCAAACTCAGTGTGATGAAATTAACAGGGTGACAATACAATCATTTCAGTGACTAGCTGCAAAACTGAAAAAAAGACAGAGAATGATGTATTATGATGTTGATCTATTTGTCACAGAATTTCAGACTAGACTTTTCTTTCTTTGTACAGATTTTCGGAAGATGAATTAAATGACTGGCCACTCTAACAGAGGTTTCTGTCGCGTACTTCGAAAAGAATGAAATAAACAATTCTTAAGTTTGAATACAGTATTAGAATTCTGATTGCTACAAATCCTTATGGAATCGGACCTGATTTCAACATTAACCTAACGTAGTCATACATTTATACCCTTCAGAGTTTAATGCATATCTCCAGTGTTGTGGCTCTAGGTCACATGCCATTCTCGCCATGACCGACAGTTGAGAAAACTGACCCCAGAAAAGTATGAAGAGTTCTCATCTGAGAGCATATTTCAGATTGGTTTAAAAGAAATATAATCAGCGTGTCTATCAGTTTGGATCCAATCAGGTCCTACATTTTGTGGATTTTGATATGGGTTAGCCATATAAAAATCCACAAAATGTAGGACCCCGGTTCTAATTGCTTTGCATGGGTTATCATTTGTCTTCGAAATCCTGCTAGCATGCAATAGATAGATAGATCAAAACTAAGGTTCTGGTAGGGGTTTGATATCTGATAAAAACCTGAGAACATTTGTTCTATTATGTAGGACTGGTCTTTTTATCCCCAACCAATAAAGGAGGGGGCATATAAATTTGCCTTTGTCCGTCTGACCGTCCGTCCGTACGTCCCAAAATGTTTGTGTCGCGCATAACTCTGAACGCACTACATACTTGAAACTTCATGGATTATTTTTAAGTTTCTAAACATGTTCACCTGGGTATTTTTATCCAACCACAATTAATATTGACAAAGTTATGAGCCTTGATTTTGTTAAAATATGGTATTTTAAGTTTGTGTCGCATGTACATATCTCTGAAACTATTAGTGCTAGAATGATAAAACCTTGCGAATTTATAACCAGCATGTAAACGTGTGTACCTGGGTATTTTCATCCAACCACAATGAACAATTACAAAGTTATGGGCCTTGATGTTGTGAAAATATGGATTTTAAAGTTTGTGTCGAATGTTACTCCGAAACTATTAGTGCTTGAATGATAAAACCATGGGAATTTATTTATCAAAATTTAAACTTGAGCACCTGGGTATTTTCATCCAATTCAAATGCACATTCACGGAGTTATGGGTCTTGATATTGTGACAAGTGCCGATTTTTACAAAGTGGAAGTGGGTTCATTTGTGTCTTATGGAATACATCTAGTTATATAAAGATGACATGCATATTATTTATTCGTCTAAATGTTCATTTGATTAAAAAAAGGTCCAATTTTAAACAACATGGTTTTTATTGATCGCTATTTTACTCTTCTCGACCAAAATAATTAACGCAGTGACTTAAATATTGTTAATGTGTATTCCGCGGTATTCTTTGATGTTTAATTCTTGCCGACAGACACACGGAGAGCCTCGACAAATTCAAAGTAATATTTTGGAGCATTGCAGCAACTCATTAAATGACGCCTGCTTTAAATGTTGTCGTCTGGAAAAGTTTTGAAAATAATCTTTTCGATGAGAATCGGTCCAGTGGCACACAACATAAGACGCCCGAGTTATCCGTCTGATCTGGATCCAAATCGTTTGCGTATATATAAAAGTCGTGATAGGAGATTTAAGGTTAAAACATATTAAATTTTGTGATTTCCATGCTTAAAGGCAGTGGAGAAATAAAGCTTGTCGGACTTTATGCGGCATTGATGTCGCGCAATATTCCTTCTTACGCAAAGTTACGGACGAGATCAGCGCGATGATTCAAACAATACACATGCAATTGTAGATCTACCTCTTTTAATAAGATAGAAGCGACGTTTTTAAATTTTCCTAAAAGATATACTTTCAGTGAAAAACATTTCAGTCGCGAGTTTAGTTGTAAAAGTAAATGAAATATGTGTGTAGCAAATTGAGAGTAAAATGACAGACGTTTGTTTACAACAGCTACATACATCCTAGCACAATTTGTCAGCTCTGGTCTGTCTTACGAGCAAAGGTTAGAAATGGTTGAATCGCCAACCGATGCTTTAGAGAGTACTATGGGGTATACTTGCTTACATAGAAATCAAACCTTTTTCCTACTAGTTCGAAAACATATTAAGATAACGACGATTGAATATAACAATCTGATTTGCCCAAGTCTGCATCCGATTAATACAATTGATAATTTATGCAGGATACAATTCTGTGCTATGACGGGTGAGGCATGATCATGATGAAAAGGTGGATGAAGTTGAAATCCATTCATTTATACATTTGCTTATCATTTCATTTTGTTTCTGTAAACACTTTTCAATCGCATAATGCAGGATATTTCTAGTAATAGTTATGGGGCTAGCAACCTTTAATTCAAAATGTTCTCAACCGATCAGGTAGAACTTTTCCATAACAACCAGACTTAAGTATAACGATAGTGAAGTTAATTGAGGGTGGATGCTGGAATTGAAAGTGGTGCAGATTTTGTCTAGTGCATTTTTCCTACCATATCCATCATAGGCATACCGGTAGAAAATAGAGACCAATTAACGAAACATATTTGTCTTGCATTTGAAATTTTAATCACACGCATGCCACTTATGGCCATATTAATAGAAAAACATGCTGTAATAAGATAAACATGTTATATGTACATGTATAGTACATTTCGAGTGATTTTAAATCTGATATTAACATGTTATTTATATTGAAAGGCTGGATCTACAGCAATTTAGATTCAAAGCCTATAAATGACATATACCATTGGTAAACTTTCAAATGTAATTTTAGAAATACATCATCACACTGCTCTCTTTGAATGGTGCTTTTTTATGCACACCGTGAAGACTGGGTAAACTTTGCAAATGCATAAGTCTGGTTAAAGGCTTTTACCACAGCATTTTAAATAACAATTCTGGTCAAATGATACTTCGATTAGCAACGACTGATCTGGGTTGTCACTGTTGAAACAATGATACCCTTTGTCTAAGACAACTCAAATTTCAACTTGACAGTGTACTTATTCTCGTGTTTGATTGAGGCTTATATACTAACATTTGAAACACAGTTGGTAAAAACATATCACAATTAAATCATAGATGTTATATGTGTGAAACTCAAGTGATAGACATACTATTGCATTTCGTACGTTTCTCAGAAAAAACTGAGCAACTTCAACATGTACTCTAAATGTATGATTAGTTACTTAGGCCAGACAATACGCCGTAAGGGCGGCCCATTGGCTAGAGAATCAGTTTTGAGCTCTTTGAAACATTCCAATGCCATAATTCTGATAAAATATGGCATTCATTGATTAAGATAACTAGTATAAATAAAATGAGTAAGCGTCTAGCAACTTCAGTGACATTATTAAGTATTACTACTTCTACTTTTTTGAGAATAAGATTAAGCTGCAATATTTATGAGCTTTACCCTATTAAATACATCAATTTATGCCTCTGCAATGTCTGCAGCAGATAACTTTTTAACATTTTGCAAAATTACTTATGACCATATTTGTTATAATTAGCAGTAACAGTTTTCTATCTGTATTTTTACTGATATTGACGGAAAATCCGGCGCGAAGTCGAGTCCATTTCTTTAGTAGTATAGATTTCAGCTCATCAATGCCTATCAGAGTTTTTAATATCCATCTCTAAATGTAAACCGGGTAACTTATGTTCATAAAGCCATCTTGCCTTCTATCTGCAACAGGCTTGCGGCCGACATTAACAGTAACGTATTTAAGGCAGCATATATGAAATCAAATTTGATAACTGTTTAAAACCTTCACCTGTAACTCGGTAACCTTTACAACACTGATGCACTTTAAAATCACAAACAATTGTGCAGAGTATGCTTCGAGCACGACTGCTTGTGAAAAGGATGTCTA
>JAULCE010308953.1:244-10604 GCA_032359355.1 Macoma nasuta | reverse complement strand
GATTTATTTCGTTAGAACATTTTCTCTTAAAGTAGTCCCAATCGACAATTTTAAACTTGGCGCCGAAAGAGTTAAAACAAATGCAATACCACTGATTTGAAAAGTAATTGGCGTACATGTAGTAATCAAATAAGAATATGTTCACAGACTCCATAAACTACGTCAACACTCAAAACACCGTTCTAAAGTAGACTTGTTTTGCTTAAGAAAACAGGGCGTTGGAATAAGAGTTGGTGTCATTCTTAGTGTACCTGTTCAGGGAGAACCACTTGAAATCAATCGAACCCCTAGACTCGACACATGGCGCCAAAATCATAAATTAATTCAAAATACAGTAAAACCTGTGTTTAGCGACCATTAAAGTTAAAACTCATGGACTGTCTTTTAAATAGATGGTCGCACCATCATGTCCCGTGTGTTTCTCGGGGATGGCTTCGCGGCACAATAATTTGGACCACTGCTTAGCCCTTGTATGATCGTTTGTTTTTATGGATTTGACGTCGATTCCACAGTATTTCAGTAATTTTGCGACGTCCAGCTCATTACTAGTGGAGGAAGACCAGAGCAACCCGTCCGAGTTGCACAGACGGGCAGCTGGGTGGAACCACTAATATACCGCAAGCTAGTTTGGTGATCGTAAGAGGAGACTGATTTGTCTTTACCATGAAACTGGAGTTTCTGCATATCGGATTCTCCAGCAGGTATAAGGTTCCTGGGTCATTAAACTATATTGTTATCTTGATTTGTAAATTCGTAATTCGTAAAACCCTCTCAACAAAACCAAAGAAGTGGTATTCAATGTCCTCATTCAATAGTCGATCCTTATAAGTTTTATTGTACACCTACTTGTCCTTTTTGTGTGTACATATATGGCTCCAACAGTCTGGATGGGGATAACAGACGATGAAACGAAAGACACGTGGAGATGAATGGAGACCAATGAAGTTGCGACGTTCCTCGACTGGAAGTTAGGGGAGCCGAACAAATGCACCGCGTACAACTACGTCCGGCTCATGGAGGATGGAGAGTGGGGCGACATAAAATGGAACCAGAGCAGACAATCTATGTGTAAGAAAAGGTACATGCAAAATGCTCACGTATGACATTTAAATGTTTGCTTTGTTTCTACTTAAATCCTTATATCTCAGCCAAGTCCTACAATACGAGTACTCATTATTATCGTATTTTCAAGAGATCTATAATAAATACAATGTAGGAAACACTTTTCTTTACCACCTTACGCGTAAGATAGAGAGCATTGTTAACCTGTACAAACAGCTTTGGTCTAGATCAGAGGCCCACTTAACTCGGAGCCTGATCTTGCTCCAAACGTGTTGACGCTGATAGTAATTAAGGTTTTAAAACAGAACCGAAAATGTAAATTTTCCAAGTTATTTGCATTTCTTTTGCAATAATGTTAGTGTTGTAACGGTTAAAGAAAGTTTTTTCCTACTGAACAGATCATAAAATAGAGTTGTTTCATCTTGGTACACGGTTAAGACGTCTGTGCTAGTCCTTGTGGCACATGGATGTATTTCATGTCCTGTTGCCTCAGTTTTGAAAAGTACCTTTTCAATATTTTTTCAACTTGTGTTTAAATCCTAATGAGATGCCAAGTTAAACTGACCGCTGCTTATTACATGGTCGGTGTTGTAAGTCACAAACCCATTATCAGACTCAAGAAAAATCACTAACGTTTTTGTTTGGAACCCAACGTGTTCATTTTGAAATGGTAGAAGCTGGGTGCCAATTAATAATTATTGGGCTACGTGTCTGAACGAGTAACGAGCGCTGACGCACACCTAGCGCACAACGCACTGGCCAAATTGCTACTTTTTCAGCACACGGGTCAGACGTTGCGTATGTGATCAAAAAATCACGCAAGGGACTCGGCAAGCCTCGTCCCTTACGTGAATTTCTGTCCCTCGGGTGAGAAATTCTTATCCTACATGAATACTCATGGTGGATTCTTATAATCTACGGATCAATGTTGAAATATGGCCTAAAATACCCCGGAGCACACGGGATAGACGTAAAAGTACGTGTCTGTTAATAAAAATAGCCATATACGCAATTTTGGAAAATCTTATTTCGTTCTGGTGTGTATCACCCTGCGTGATACCATACGATTCTCTATCGTAGGGTAGGACGATGGTGGAATGACTGCTAACTCTGTCCCTTATTCATTTGGTCTCGTGCGGTACTCGGTGTTCTAGACGAATATATTGGAATAAAGCGCTGAAGGCGGAGCTTACAATCCAGACCATCACCATAGTGTGTGTTATGTTAGCAGCCGCTGAATGTGCTTCGTCATGGTTGTGCTCCGCGTCGCAAATTCAAAGAACTTTAAGAAAAAGACGATTTGTTTTATAATTTTGAGATGGTTAGCGAGAAAAATAACCCATCATCGGCCACATCTATGACATGACAATCCCAACCCTTGGCTGTTCCGTTGCGTGTCGGAAAGTCGGCAAGCATCGTTTCCGACAGAAACAAATCAACCTAGGGTTAAGATAGCATTGTCTTAACAGATGACCGATGATTGATTCGTTGTATCTACCCTTAGTCAAGTACAGCCGGGATATAGCTTGTCAACCGGTATGATACTCGATCATCCGTTGAGATACCGTGGTGTCATCCGTAAGTTGCCCGTGTCTTCACGCGGTTAAGGCAAAACACCGGAATCCTGTGTAGACCAGAAATGACCCGATAAGACACGCGGTAGACATAATAAGTTATGTTCCAGATTTAACAAGTGTCAGGTGTTACTGAAAAAACGTTTTGTTCTATCCGGGAAAACATACCGGACCACTAATGACCATCACGGACATTCAGAGATGAGTCACGGTCGACGTACGGATTGGCCCTCTCCTTTACCTCATAAAAAACTTGGCTGAAATATATCTCCGTATGGTGTGTTTGGTCCCCACGAACTGGTTTCAGTTTAAACATTTGAGAAGGTAACACAAAATGAAAAATAATGGCACCAATGGGGTAAAACGAAATGGAACAAGAAAACTCGATATATTCTTAGATTGTTTAATATCGAAAATTAAGGATAAATAAGTACAAATCGGATGTTTCCCTATAAGAATGGTGAAAAACGAGAGTCTAACATCCATATATCGAATTTTCTCGTTCCATTTCTTAGTTTGTTTTCATTAGTTCCATTAAATCCATTTCGTGGTTTAGACCTACTCCAATGTTGTTGTTGTTGTTCGTTTTGTTTGCGTTTGCCGTGTGGTATTGCATGTTATTTCGCTTTTAGATATGAGAGTACCACAACGGATCAGCACCTCTGACTTCGCCTCTCCTGGTGACTTATGAGGTACACCAGGAACTGAAACCCGGCCGGTCATATTATTCTGACACCGACGAATCAGTTTGTAATGCTTACCCGAAATTCGGAGCGTCAAGGAGGGAAGCCATAACTGCCAATTTTCAAGTCTTTGGTTTGACCGTAGCCGGGGAATAAGCTCCGGACCTCCCGTGCTCAAAGCGGACGCTCTTACCACAGAACTATAGGGAATACACCCAAATGTTAAACTGAAACAAATTTGTCGCGATATTAAATTATCAGAAGAAAGGTTAAAGTAATTCGTGTCCAACACTTTTCTAAACAGGATAACAATTTCAGTTCAAAACCTCAGTAACGAGTTAAAGCTCGGTGTTGGATCCACACTTATTCATGTAAATATTTTCAGTAACAGATAAGCCTCTGGCTACCCATTATGTAAAATATTGGAGTGTATTCGGCGTTTCGCGCCTCAGACTCCACTATTTCACATAATGGACAGTTTTCGGCTTATATCTATTACATTCGCTTCAAAAAGATTGCCGTGGTCCTATTTAAATGTCCAACAGTGCCTAATCATCAACAGTTGCAGTAGGGTGTATCGATCCATTGAGAAGCGTTTACAGATTATTAACCCTTTTTCGTTACATACAGTTTTAAGTCTCAACCTCAAGGACAGATTCTCATAAATGGGATAAATATCTAGACAAAAGAAAATTGCAATGATTTTAATTGTATTAAAAACATTGGTAGGAAATTGAGCATTTGCTCGTACTAGCAATTGTTTCCTTTCCCACATCATTGGCAATAGTGGGTGAAAAGGGTTAACTTAAGGTGTATTGTCGCTTCACAAAAGATCGATTTGGTCTGAAAAAGCATAATCAAAACATATCATGTGTACAAAAGGTATCCATCTTATACGATCCGAACTCTTTTGCAAACAATTTGAACTTTGCGTCTGAGCCCGCGTCATACTGTTAGGCAATTATACATACAATTGGCATATATCGATACAATTTTCAAAGAAGAAAATAAAAGTGCAAAAATGCTTAATGGGAGCAAAGTGTCGCCACTAGTTTAAATTATAATAAATCTCGTCAATGATTGCGTTTTGTTTTGTTTGTTTTGGCTTCTACGTCGCTTCAACGGTGTTTCAGTCATTTTGCGACGCCCGGCTAATATCTAGTGGAAGAAGACCCCAGAAACCCATATGAGTTGCACAGACGGGCAGCTGGGTAAAACAACTGACCTACCGCAAGCCAGCCTGAATATTTTCTCACGTGAAGGTTTTTACCCCTGGCAGGCATAAAACCCGCAGCGGTGAAAGGCCAATGGATTGCAAGGCGAAGACTATAACCCCTCGGCCATGGAGGCCCCGTTGTGTCCATTATGCACAGCTATGCCTGAAAGTTACTGTTACATGTAGCAAGTTCCAATTATTGGCCTTATCATGTCCACTTGTTTGCACGCATATCCCAACAATAAACATTTTCACAGCCGTCGGCAAAACAAACTTTTCAAAACAGTGAAGGCCCAAATCAGACGCATCCTTCTAAGGCGACGTCACATCAGGGAATTCACCTTTTTGCAACAATATTTTTGTCCAAATATTATGGTTTCTGAAGAGCCAAAGTGTATTTAAGTATTTACGTTATCTTATCTATTTCGATAAAATATTAGATCAAAAACAAGTTACCAAAGAAAAACGTCATTTTTGAATTGTATTCAAATCATTGTAGAAAAACACTTTTGCTCGTAACGAGCAAATGCTCCATTTTCTACAATGCTTTCAACAGCCATTAGTTCCAGAAGCGCCAAAAGTGTAACTGTGGAGGAAAGAGTTAAACCATTTCTGAAATAAGTCAAATACAGCGCACAATCTTTGTATCAAATGGCGGTTAAGAATATTTTACCATTTCATTTCAAAACATATTTTCGCTTTTTATAATGGATACGCTGATAATAAAGAACTAATTTCTGTCGTTAAATAACTTGTGTTTAGTTATTAGCATTCCTAAATGAATAAATCGAAATATAAACAACCTTCAATAACCTCATCGGGAGGAACACTACAGCGCATACACAGTGTGGGTAACGCTGATCGTATTCCACCCTTCCCCCTTACTTGATAGATACTCCTTTTGAGGCCTCTGAAGCAGACGCTTAAAGCCACGTTGTGGTGAATGTGGCATTTGCTCGTAACTTGCTAATGCCCATTTCCCACAATGTTATCAAACAATTGAACATCCACGCTTTCGCTATATTGAATGCACGGAAAATAGTAACATATATATGTGCATTCTACTTCCGTTTACAATATTACAACATCGCTGTACACACATGTTTCCCTCTATTTTTTGATTATGCAGGAAACTGACTTACTTTACCATACAAGACGTAAGACGTGGTAATTTATTTCAAGCTTTACACCAAATAAATCCTATTACGTAGTTTTGAAGAATTATGTTAAATTGTTTAGATCATGTTCGAACTTTTTCCTGTTAACATATATGTATCAGAAGGTTTGTCTCAGTTCTCAATTAATGCCGGATGTTTATTCTCAATCGGAACTCCTCGGCTATATTCCGAGCTTGCCGGAAAGACCCGAATAGTTACGATTGGTGCGTCGCCAATGCCAACCACGTGGAACAACTAATGGGATCCTCGCCGGACCCCAAAAGACTTTTAGGCCAGCTTTCGAAAATGTAAGACATGCATTTCTGAGCGGCATCTGTGGCCATGTTTATTCTTCGGCAATATGATGACTTTACAAACTTTATGGATTTCAATAGCCATTTTACATCTTACTACATATACTGGATTACAAACCATTCTATATGATTATTATTTGGCTATTATTAGTATAATGCTGCAATTCCAATGTCTGCTGTTTAAAGTATTACTTCTGTGAATCCGGACTTCCCAAATACAACAATCTACAGAATATCGGATTTACGTTTTACCTAGTATACACCTCCATGGATATATACCTTCGCCTGCGTGGATATTTATAATCATTGTAACATCATCGTATTATTTCCTTGTGTATAAGTCTAACATAGCATATGGAGTAACTCTAAAGACAGTATAGACCTATCTTATATTGAAAACATCGCGCCTAGTCATGCCATGGATTGCAGGTATAAGACAACAACCTATAATTGCTCCTGATGAGTTGCTAACAATATCGAGCCTGATCAGACGCCATCTGCGACATGGCGTTTTGGGTCTATGCCGTTCTCAATAATTTAAGATAAGTTATCCATGTGTTTTTAGATAAGTAATATACACGATGTTCCATTGTCAATACCACATTTAAATGAAAATTACTTTGATCTTAATATGAAATGCGTATTAAGAACTCCAACCTTTTACTCCACAGAAGCGGCCTTTAAGCGTCTCTGAAATGGGCCGTCACACCAAAACGTTCTGATCAGCGTTCTATGGCGTTTGAGTAAACGTTGGTAATCGTCCGTGGTCGCTGGCATAGCGCCAGAAGAGCAACTTGTGAACGCTGGTAGTCGTCGGTGATCGGCGGAGACCGCTGGTCCGCAAATAAAGTCTTAAACATGCACACAAGTTATAATGGAGACCAGCATTCTTCAACGTTTAATCTTAAAGAAAATGAGACTAACGCATGATTAGCGTGTGAACATGCGTTATGGTGTGACGTCCCTACAACGAAAAAAGCCCCATTTCCGTCACTGGTTCTAAAAATGAAATGTGACACTTTCCTTTTTACTTCTGTAATTTCCGTCAATAACCCCGCGTGTTATCTTTTTTTTTTTTGGCCATCATCAAGTTGTCTGCGGGGTATCTAACCGAACGGGGTTTCTTTTACAATTTAGATCAAATTTTTTCATAATATATGACATAAGGAACCTATGCATATACCGATGCGCATTGTATTTTGTAACGCGCATACAAACGCGTACCGGAAAGATTCTACGACGTGTAGTGTAGTTTCCATAGTAGTCGTGCGGGAAATATGCCGGTGCGACTTATTCGCCGAATCTTTTTACTTTTTCAAAAAAGTGCGGGTTATCATCAGGCGGTGCAGGGTTATTGCCGGAAATTACGGTAGATATGTTTCATTTAAACAGATGCGTTGCCTGTGGATAAGTCTAAAAAGGCATATGGAGTAAGGGATTAAGTTTTCAGTATTGCAAGGTTCATGAGTGTGTGGTTGTTTATTTACCTCATATGTTACTTTGAACATGACAAGGCCTGTGATTGGAACTTGCTTTATGTAACAGTAATTTTCGTGCATGGTTATGCAGAATGGAAGCAACGGAATCAAAGCAATATGTGTCCTACATTAAACTAGTGATGACCCTCTACTATCATCAACAAAATTTACCTTTTCGATGTCTTATTTGAATATTTTATTTCTAGATGCTAATTGTATAATTGCCAAACAGTATGAAGCATGATCAGATGCCGAGTTCACACTGTTTGCAAATTCTATCAGCAATCGGTTTGTATCAGATGGGGAAATAACGTTTATACCACTATACAAATAATATTTGGTTTGATAACAAATAAAACAAATTTTACGAAATGGATTTTTTGTAAAGGTCATTTTTAAAAACGACAATAGTTTGCTTTGGCGTTCATTGAAAGTACATTTATATTTGCAAATCTTAAAATAAGTGTTTTCCGTTTCTTAAGCGTGTACTTTAAGTAAACACACACGAATACATTATAACCCATTACGCCATAGGTGTTTTATTGATTACGTGTTTTTGAAGAAAACCGACGACATATTTCCTGTTTCGAGTCTGTATTGACGCAACCGAAATGCAATTCATGTAAAATCTTAAGTTGCCTGGCGTAGTTTGTAGGTTTTAGGACTATGGGTGCCAAACAGTTTGAAACTGGATCAGAAAACCATATATTTGGCGGCTGACAGGGCTTCGTGTTCGACTGAGAATTTGGAACGGATTTACGCTTCATCGTACATTTACGAGACAGCTGAGGTATGCACTGTTTGTCATATCATAAAAGTCTGAGATGAACATCCTAAAACTAATTTTAACTCAATATAAACTAATCATATCTTAAACTTGGAACAGACCATTTTGAAATTCAGCATTGAAAGGGTCAAACCCTTCTTCATTGTAGTACTATACTGAGTAAAAAAAGTTTTGTAATACATTTTGGAGGTATCTTCGGCTGTGAAAGAGTTAAAATGTCCTTAAAATCAGTAGTACCCATTCATTTTGAAAAGAAAATCCAGCCTTCTTCCAACGGTATCAGTTCGAAGCAACTTTATGAGATAAAACTGGTAATAACTATTGGTCGCTGTTCGACTTGCAACCTGAATATTTTTCAAACAGTGTAAAACATAATCATCTGTGTAGGAAACAAATAGCAATTTTATTCTCAAACCTTGACTTAATTTTTTTCTCCACAGACGCGCCTTTTTAGCGCGTCTGTAACTGATTGGTATCGACCACATTATACGAAATGGAATGTTTGCTCGTTACGAACAAATGCTTCAGTTCCTACAATAATTGCAATACAATTAAAAACTAGTAATTTCCTATTTTTTCATTATTTTCGTCAGATTATCTCAGTGTGTATATGCTAAAAAAGGTTTGTGCAGGAAAGGGTTAATAGATTAGTAATATAAGCATAGTGAAAATATTGTAGGATAAAATCATTTGCTCGTAGTGAGCAAATGCTCCATTTCCTACAAAGTTTTCAGTACAATACAAAAATAAAAATAAATGTTTTATAATCTTGCTATGCATCATATACTTTCGCTGTGAATGAGTCTAAAATAGCCTTTGGGGTAAAGGGTTAACCGACTACCGCTTGTGAGGTTATGGTGAAACGGGATATTATCTTGGAGAGAGGTAACCACTTAAAATTGAATGGTTTAAAAGTGGATCACTTGCTCATTTTAAAATGTGATCAATTTCAAACAATAATTTTATATAATACATGTATTTTCTATAGAGGCGTCAAATGCGATTTTATGGAGCAAATCGAACATTCAACGCTTATTGGAAATTATGCACAAGTCATGCATCATTATGCAACAACAGCAAATTACATAACACACATTACACACATATACCATACTCAAAGTGTGTATGCAGCGATGACTTTCTGAAATATTACTTAGTCGGCCTAATTGCCATGTAATGAAATACAAATCACCTAATTGTACCATTTATCTTTGTTATAGTTATACGAGGGAAGGGCGATTTCTTCATTAAGACCTGACTGATATACATTCAATCCTGCATATTTTTATATGATAGGTATCGATCCTGTCCTCTACAAGCTAATTTTAGATTTATCAACATCGTAAGATACTGATGAAAGATATAGGTAAGAAAATGCCATTTAGAATCGCCTTGAAATCAATGTAGGAAATGAAGCTAATTATTTATTTCCTACAATAGTTTCAATAACCATCAGTAACAGGTGTGCTTAAAAGCAAAGGAGGAACAGTTACTGTAGTAAATATTGAAGTCGCTGTGCTATCACTATAATTTGACAGTGACGTCATCGTTTTGTTTATGATTTATCGGCAAAGCTCTATTCCGATTGCAATAAAAGGTAACGTATTATATTATTATCTGTCCCTATTTTGCATTTCACTAAAGGCACTTTTCTTTTTCTTCTTTTCTAATACCGACCCTACAACAAAGGCATGCAAATAGACTACACATTATAAATGGACTATAATATTGTTACGTTTCCTCGTGATAGGACACCAGCGGCAATAACATTGTGTTATAGGGTTGTTAGCATGCAGCGAAATAGTAGGAACAGTCTCGTTAACCACATCAACTAACTACAGTCTGACGTCATTCATAGAACATAGGTTCTTTTTAGTTACAACAGAGATTTTATGTTTGTGCGTGTTTTTATCCCAAGTAAAGTTAGTCCGTTCACTGCCATACCCCGAGTGTAGTAATATATGCAAATAGCTTGGATCCGAGTGAGACGCCGAGTAACTCGGCGTCTCATTTGGATCCAAGCTGTTTGACACTCGGCCAATGGTTTTTCCAAAGGTCGAGGGAGGGTGTAAAGTCTAAAGCGGACGAT